>JAOYMZ010059417.1:0-13141 GCA_025802335.1 Pinguicula primuliflora
GCACCACAAGTCAAGAAGCAATCCCCCCAACATGCAATGTACTAATGTCTAATGTTTAACCTTGCCCTTGTGAGCTTCTTTTCGGGCAAGGTTTCCAAATAAATGAGAAACACCCATGCTCTCACTAAGTTAATGCAAGTACTCATGCTAACGGAGGGTAGTCACTCTGGCTCGCGCTGGAATCAAGTTTTGACACAACCATTGGTCCAAACATTAACAAAAAAGAGACATACATGTAAGGCATATGAACGTTCGCATACAAGCGAGTCCATGTACTCATACTAACGAATGACCGTAACAACACAGGTTTTCACCACTCATCGGTCCAAAGACTCGCAATGCTACCAGTCATACTAGCAAGGCCTCAATGTCTCATTCACAACACTAGGTTAGACAAAAGCTTACGAATTGAACGAAGCTAGAACATTAATATACGAATAGGTCATAAATTGTCTACATAGTGGGGATCAATCGAGCCCCAAGCTTACAAGATTAGCCCATGCCTAGGGCATGGGCTTGAGAACAAGCAAGATAAGCAAAATAAAGCCATAAATCCGGAAGAAATTGACAAAACCCAAGCCTTCTCCCTTGTCCGGAATGAAGTCTTCTTCCTCTTCCCTTCGTGTTCTTAAACACCCGGAGGTATTTCCTCCTCCTTTGTGGTCTTGGCTCCTCTTTTGAGCCCCTGTTCTTGAAAATCCAGTTAGCCCTTCTTTTTGGATGACAAAAGACGAGAGCCTCTTGTGGGTTCTAAAAAAACGAGAGCTACTGGAAGTTGTAACTCAAGGGACTTTAGTAATTGGGAATTCACCTCTTTGACCCAAATATGTAGCTCCCTTTCTCAACCATTGGATGGAATTGGTAGATGAGATCTTCTTGGGATATGTGCCAACCAATTCAAATCCATTCAACTCTTCCCTCCTCTTCATTAAGTGTAGATGGCCAAATGTGTATGTATATTGGTCAATGATGGTCGCCATTTTGGACTAAGATAGTGGGCCTTTGAATGCAATTCTTTTCACCTCCTCTTTGAACCATTCGAATGGTGTTGGGCTCTTGGGCCATTTAACTCTTTTGACCCCCTAGCTTCCTTTCTTGAAAATATGGCCCATGGCTTCCTTGGAATAAATCATCTTCACTTGAATAAAGATTGTAACAATTTGTGTAGCTTTAGTGAAGGCTTATGTAACCTTTGTCCAAAATGTTGTCCTTGATCTTCACATAGCCGTATAATGCTGAAATGTACATGAAATGAGTGTAAAACCTGCAAAATACGAACATGTACCTCTTTTCTCGGAGTTAGTTCAAATAATCAATATTTAGGACATAATTCAAGTGTTAACAGGTATAAAATGGTATAAAATGATATGCAAAATGAGCTCAAAATAGAGTTTTATCAATTCACAAGAGGTTTTTGTACATATTTATAACTCCCAAGCCTTGTCCATTCATGTCCACAAGAGGCCATCTCTTGCCTTAGTGAGTTAAAACACTTATTTGGACCTAGACTATTTAAACCCAAGATCACCACATCAAATGTCAGAGTGGGCTTATCTCTTCAAAGTTTTTTTTCCACTTTCAAAACTCACCAGCAAAACCAAGAAAACATCAGGGTATTTTCCGTGGATCCATTTGCAAGTCCGTGGAATCAAAAATATCAAACTTCACCACTTTCAAACTTCACCAGCAACATAACACATCAACGAAAATCGAAAAGAAGACCAGCAGTAAAGCAGCAGCCAAGGCACCAACAAAAAAACAACGAAAAACCAGCAAATGGACTGAGGCAGCAGTAAGCATCAACAGCAGCCATAGAAATTTATACCTTTTCCCCGACTCATGATCTAGTTGGTTGCAATTGTTGCAGTAATATTTGATAGCCACAGTCACAAGTCATGAGCTTGTTAGGCATAGGACCGGGTCTCGTACCCATTCAGAGATACCATAGCTGAAGTTCCTTGTATCTTTAGCTCGAATCCATTCCCATGTATGAATTTGGATTTTGTGCAATATTTGATTCGGGATGAACTCACCGTCTTCAAAGTGTCTGGCGTTTCTTCCTGTCCAGATCATCCAAGCCGTTGCCATCCATATTGTGATCCATTTGTTGGCTGCTATTCCTGCTGGTTTGGCACCGATGAAAGGATGTAGCTGTATGACCACCGAAATTGTCAGCCATGTTGCAAGTAATGTCCAGACCTGTACAACCGAAAAGCATGTCTCAAATAGGTGTGATTCTGTTTCACATTCATCTCTGCACAGAATGCATGATGCTGTAACCTCCTGGTGAATTATACCTCTTCGCTTTAAATTCATCCGTGTTGGTAGTCTTTTCGGTGTCATTTTCTAGCAGAAGATAGAGGTTTTCTTTGGGGCATAATGATTCCAGAATTTGGCAAAGGTCTCTATTTCAGCTTCATCTGTATTTGTGGCTTCCTGGTTTTCCAAGATTGTTGTAGCAGTCCTCACTTCATATTCTCCCGATGTACTTTCCTTGCAGCACCATTTATCAGCCACATGTACTTACATATATATTGACTCCAGCATGTTTTGTAGGTTGAGTAATTCCTGTTCCTCCCAATCGAATAGTTGTCTTCGCCATGTCCATGTCCACTCCCAGTTATTGTTGTCCTAGTTTTCGTGTTGTGCCACAGTTTCTCCTCTCATCATGTCTGTACGCATCAGCCTTGGGAATATGTTGCTAAGAGGAGCATTTCCAATCCACCAGTCATCCCAAAACAATATTTGTTCACCGTTTCCCACCTGCAATTTCATCATGTCAGTGAACCATGGCTCAGTTGCTATCTCACACACATTCTTCCACCAATTTGATCATCTCCGTCTTGATGATACATGGTGTCAGGTTCTGTCGCTGCCTTGTTCAACTAGCAACGCCCTGTGTGAGCCCACCAGTAGTATGCCATTCTTCTCATATTTGGATCTTAAGATTCTTTTCCATAGTGCATCGTGGTCATTTAGTATCCTTCCTGTCCATTTTCCAAAAAGAGCTTTGTTAGTGATAGATAAGTTCCTAATTCCTAGTCCTCCCCTATCGATAGGATGGCATATTTTGCCCCAAGCTACCCAGCATACTCATTTTTTTTTATCTTCACTTCCTCCCCAAAAAAAGGTTCTACGGATAGCTTCAAGGTTTTGGATGACTTTCTTAAGGGCTATAAACATTAAAAAATAGTATGAGGGCAGAGAAGATAGCACTGAATTGATTAACACTCTTCGACCAGCCACAGATAGATTCTTGTTTTCCCATCTCCCCAAGACTTTTTTGAATCTCTTGATTACAGGTTCCCATATTGAAGTCCTGTTTTCAGATGCTCCCACCGGTAAGCCGAGGTACTTAAATGGCATGCTTCCTACATCACAGTTCAGGTATCTGGCCATTTCCATCAAGGTGTTTTCTTCAACATTAATCCCAAACAGGTTGCTTTTCTGAAAATTAATTCTCAAACCTGACATTAGTTCAAAGCATCTGAGTATCACATTGAAGCTTTTGATGTTTTCCCAGGAGTTTTTTGCAAAAAGAATGGTATCATCTGCAAACTGTAGGTGAGATAGTTTTATCTTGTCTCTCCCTACTTCAATGGGTTCAATCATACCTTGTTCCACTGCTTTCCTCATCATATAATCCAAACCTTCAGCTACTAACAAGAAGAGGAAGGGAGAAAGGGGGTCTCCCTGCCTCAATCCTCTCTGTGGTGTGAACTCTGCTGATGGACTTCCATTTACAAGAATGGAATTTGTTGCAGAATTTAGACATTCTTTGATCCACTCCCTCCATTTCCATGGAAATCCGAGGTTTTCTGACATATTATCCAAGAATTTCCAGCTTACCGTGTCAAAAGCTTTTTCGAAGTCTAGTTTCAATAGAATAAGAGGTGTCTTATTGCTTTTGGCCTCGTGGATCAGTCATTGGCACACACTACCCCATCAGTTATCTATCTTCCAGTCAGGAATGCAGATTGGTTTTCTGAGACTACTTCAGGCAAGGCTTGACTTATGCGTGCTGCGAGGCACTTTGAGATGATTTTATAGGTGCATCCAATAAGTGTTATCGGCCTGAAATCATCTGCTTATTGAGGTGAATCATTTTTGGCAATCAGTGTGATGCTTGCAGCATTGCCTCCTCGGGCTAGTTGACCATTTACGTGGAATTCCTGTACTATTTCAATCAGATCTATTTTCAGGGTTGGCAAAAACTTCTTGATGAAGTTAAAGTTCATGCCATCTGGTCCGGGGCTCTTTCGGCCCCCACAGTTGTTGATGGCTGTCAGGATTTCATCTTCTGGGAATGGCGTGATCAGATTTTGTCTAATTTCTGCACATAGTGTAGTTCTTTAAGTGCAGTACATCCTGGGCTTATACTGGTTTGGTTCCTTGAATCTCTCCTCAAATTTCCTTCTGAAATAGTCCTTAATATCATCTGGTTTCTCGAGCCAATTCTGACCATCACGGACACCATTTATGTAGTCACGGGTTCTGTTGCTTTCGGCATAGTTGTGGTAGAAGTTGGTATTCTCATCACCTTCTTGCAACCATAATACCCTTAATTTTTGTAGCCAGATGCTTTCGGCCATTTTCTGTGTTTTGTTAATCTCATTCCACATTCTCTTTGGTTCTGTCCGTTCACTGTCCAGTAGTTACCTCTTTCTGCCTTATTTTCCAATGTCACCAGTTCTGCCCTCAATCTTTTTAGTGTAGCCTCTGGGTTTTTTTTGTTCTCTGTGTTCCATGTTCTTATCCTGACCTTCAATCTCTTAATTTTTTCCTTGACAACGTAGCCTTTATACCCCTCAATCCGAGTATTTATCCAAAACTCTTCCACCATTTTCACAAACTCTGTGTCTTGTAGCCAGGCATCTAGTATTCTCAGTGGTTTTGGACCCTAGTCGATGACCTGATCAATGAGTAGGACGGGACAATGAACAAAATCCAGCCTCTGTAGTCCTTCCTGTATCCATTGATATTGGCTGCCCGCCCAGGTGTTGTTAATTAAGAACCTATCTAATCTGCTCATGGACCCCAAGGCTGGACGGTACCAGGTATATCTTCTTTTGCTCATTGGTAGGTCAATAAGGTTATTGGAGTTTATAAAGTCATTGAAATTCTGAATCTCTTCATTGCAGGTCACTGAGTTCCCTCTACTTTCACCCTGGTTCAAGACTATATTAAAGTCCCCAAAAACGCACCACATATCCTCCTGTTCACACAGTATTCTTGCCGTAATGGCTTCCCATTGTCTGACCTTCCCTACTAGATCACTCTCACCATATACATTGACCAGTTGCACTGGTTTGTCATAGCCATTCCATCTCCCTTTCAGACCCAGAATTCCATCTTCATCCCAGCATGATGAGAAGGAGAATGTGTTCTTATTCCAGATACATAACAAGCCACCAGCAGCCCCCGTTGAACCTTTGTATATCCATTCAAAGTTTCCATCATACCAAATAGATTGACAAAATTTCTTTGATATCGTTTCTCTTTTGGTTTCCTGCAGTCCCAGAAATTCCAATTTTTTGTCTCTTAACATGTTTTTGATCTCTTTTCTTTTTCTAGCTCCTCGCAGGCCCTACTATTGAAGGTCATTATTCTCATTTCTGTATTATTTTCCTACTCCTTTCCTTTTCCAACTTTTGCATACGGCCAATGTCTCTCAATTCCATTTCTGTCAGTTTTGTTATGTCTTGCTCACCTTTGTCAGTCAGTCTCATTCCCAGTTTTTTCCCCTTTTGCAATATATCTTCTGCTTGGGAACGCAGGTGTCCAGAGTTGGTTGCGACAATGTTACTATCAGTCAGGGAATTTGAAAGGTTTGGGCTGGAATGTTTTTTCTCCTCTTTCTTTGCTGCATCTTGCTTATATCTTTTTTTTAATGTTTCGAGCTTTTCTGCTCATTTCATTTCTGAGTTTTTCATTCTTGATATTCTGTGTCGTTTTCTTCCTATGCTTCCCTCTCTTTCTCCCTTTTATCTCAACAGCGCCTTCATCCAGATCAAGATCAATTTCACCATTTTCAGAGGGTTCTTCTTCACTTGCTCTGAGCACACTTTCCTCTTCCATCGGTTTGTTTGGTGGTGTGTAGATACTTCGAGCACTGAGCTTGAACTAACTGTGTTTCCGCTGTTGTTGGTTGTGCCATCCCGTTTTGAACTAACACTGTTATCCCTTTTTCAATGTCTGTTCTCCATAATCCTCCTTCAATATCAGTCAGGTATTCCTCAGAGGCTCCACCTTTTCCTGGCTCACATTTTTCTGTCCTTGTGTCATCCTGTGTGGTACCGTTACCTACAGCATCATCAGATTGAGATGGGTGTTGCCATAATCTCCCCGGTCCTTCACAGCTCTTCCCCTTTTCATAGTCCTTTTCATAGTTAGCATCACTGTCAAAGTCCTCATCCAATTCACCAGCATTTTCCCTCCATTCCTCTTCTTCCTCTGACACATCGGTTGTAGCATCGAGCTGAATTGATTTGTCATCACCAGATGTCCATATAGCACCTCATTTTCCCAGTTTGCACTTTTCATTGTGATATTTGGGGTCTGCACCACCCATATGCAGTGTTCGAGAAAGTGTTAGGCGGACCCTGGGCAGCCAGAGCCCGTTCAGCACCTAAGTGGCCTATTCGCCTGCCTAAATGGGCTTTTAAGCGGCCTAAGCGGTAAATCGGACAAGGCGGAGGACAACATACTAGCGCTTAGGCGGTGCCTAATCAGCCTAGGCAACCTATTTCTCGAACAGAGCCCATATGTGCATACTTCTGCCATCTAGAGAGATTTTTGGTTGGTCATTGATTGTCGTTCCCAGTTTTTTGCTGATCATTATCATCGCAGCCTCTAGGTAATGTTTATGCAATGTCATCTTGTCTATTGTTATCAGTTTCCCATATGTGTTGCAGATTGTTTCAAAAATTGTATCTGACAATGCGTTTAGTGGTAGCCCAAGAATCTTGATCCAGACCAGTTGCTCAGTGTTTTCTCCCCCTTCGTTCCATTTCATCCACTGGCTTATCTACTCTCCTGCCCATTCCTTGTCCATAGTTAATGTTTCAAGTTCTTGACCATCTTTATCTTTGATCAGTGCTTTACCCATTCCCAGATTGCATACTTCCAAGTTTTTATAGCCCCCCTTCCTTAGCTCATGTTGTAGCAACCTATGACCTTCGGGGTCTTTCAGTATCACCTTTCTTGTGTGTTTGATCCAGTCTGCATCCGATCCTGGCGTATTTAACACCAAATCACTATGCTCTCGGACCTTTGCATCATTAGTAGTCGCCTTCCCATTGCGTGGCTCCAACATTGAGCCCTTGCTTTTACTCGATTCACCCCATTTCTAGATAACAGTATCTTTGTAGGATGTATCAGATCTGGGTGCCTGAGAGTTGAGGCTATATCCTTTCCTGTGTGATATATCAGTGTGCCTGTTGTGGCGACCTTTTATATTTTTCTCGAATCTCGCCAGATTCGCACGCAGTTTGTATGTTCTCACCCAAATATTATTCATGCTTTCCTCCATTACTTTCACATTTTGAATCCCGCAGAATCTAACAAAGCCAAAACGATTCCCCAAATTGGACAATTTCACAGGCGTATAGATTTCACATACCTTGCCTTGTAGGTCGAAGATTCCCTGCATCGATTCTTTGCTCCAAAATTTAGGGAAGTTGGTGAACAAGAATGTAACAAGCTCAGATTCCTCCACATTCGTCGGCCCCCCTGTGTCTATCCGTGGCCCCAGTCGTGAGTGTATATCATTTCCGTTCTCTGTCCCTGCCTCCACACTAGGATTCAAGGTATCTAAGATTTTATATCGGTTAGAGAATGGTAAAGCTACAGTTTTCTCGAGCTGCAGCTCCCTTCAGAGCAGAGCTTGAGAATGGTAAGGTTTGGGGATTGTTTTTTATTTTAAAGAAATTTTATTGGGCGGCCGTCCTCCTCCACCAAATTTAGCGTTACAATATGCCCAATAAAAGAAAAGGAAATTAAAAGTAACCAAAGGATAAATACAAGTAAAATTCCATGCTGCTATGACTGTTGCTATGGCTGCAATCCATGTTGATGCCTTAACATTCGGCTGCTGTGCCAATCAGGTCCAGGTTGTTTGGGGCCTCAGCACATTTGCTAAGTACATTGGCCAGGAAAATGTTATCACAGCTAGGTGGACAGGAACCAGGACTTGCTGCTGCGTCAAATTGTGTTTCTGAAGCGCCAGGACTTGTTGTTGTGCCAATTTTATCTGGTTCCGGGTTTCTGATTGTGTGATTGATTACCTTCGAGTTGGTGTCATTTCTCCCATTAGTAACATGTAGGCTGCTCCAGAACTGCTCAGTTGAGGGCCTCACAATCTTGATTTCCGATCACATTTGCCAGAAAGTTTTGGCAGCTCTTGATTATCATGTACCAACAAATAATGCTGCAGAATCTTTGGATCCATCGCACCATCATTTTAGAAGAGCAGGCAGCTAGTTTTGGGTGAAGATGTCAACAAACTTGTTATGCGGATCTTCATCTTTTGATGAGACTGCAACAAGACAAGCCACTGGATGGTCGAGAGCTTTATGTTCAGAGAAGAAGACAGTATGTACAAGCTCTTGGTGCCCCAGCCTTTTGAGCTCCACCACATCGTGATCACCTCCCAGAAAAGAACATATGTGCAGAATGGAATTAGCTAGTAATACTAGAAAAGGGAAGCATTCACATATCGTCATCTTCATCTCATTCCGCAATAAATTCAAAACCACACCAGCAGGTATCAGAATAGATAAGCCAAGGGGTCAGCAGTAAATGTACCTCTGCCGGAGGAGGAAGTTAGGAATCTAGCTTTTCACCTCCGTGTAATAAGATCCAGCAAGCGGTTGGATAAGGACTTCCTCCAACAGCATGATCATGTCGTCCTGCTACAGGCCCTTCCAGCGACAGCCTCGATCCATTTGAATCCAGTATATCGTATAGTACATCCAAGAAAGTAAGAGATTAGTTCAACTGCAATATAAACCCATGTACAGGTAATAGAATTGAGTCTCCTGGTTTTGAAATAGCTCTTTGTACCTTGTCCGGAGGCAAATGCCGAATAAGCATTTCACCTCCGTAAAAGATTAGACCGCAATAGATTCCTAGCTGGAATCTGGCTCGCAGCCGATGCAATTCAAATGATTTCATTCCTTTTGCTCATTGCTCTTACTTCCGGCAAGGTTAACCAGATAAGCAGTTGAACTGATTCGCTATTAGAACCATTCATCTCACAGAGCCTTCCTGATTTAACCTGTTTCGAATAGCACACTGGTATTTCTCAGCCAGATCACCCGACAGTGTGGACTCATCGAAGAAATTGTGATCCCTGTGTGTATAACTCCATTCTGCAAGGGCTCTAGCAAAGCTGTTGAGGGGCTTGGCCAAACATACCTCATATCCCGGATGTGCCGCCAGCTTCATCCTGATTTTGTGATGTTCGAGCAATAGCTGCCAGGGGCAACTTTTCCCTTTTGGATTAAATAGGAAGGATAAATTTTGCTCAGTCACTATCTGCACTTGTCTCCAGTTCTTTTCTTCACATCTATCCAATCCTGTCAAGATTGCACTGATTAAACCAACCATTAAGTGCTTTGTTCGGACCGCAAAAGCTACCAAGAGCCCTCCTTCATAATCGTATAGGGCACAGCTGGCTCCTGAATAGGCGGAACCAGGCTTATAGTATCTCGCTTAATCCATTCTTATCCAAGATTCAATAGGAGCCTGCCAATGCCCCCTAGCTGGTCGTGGTTCAGTCCTCCCTTCTGGCAATATCCGAATACCCAGAAATTCTATCATTTGGATGTCCTTTAGGTTGGGGCTTGTCGACACTTTCACGTTTGTAAATATTTCTCTCAGTGTTGTACAGGCCTTGTGGAGTATAATATCAGCAGATGGGGTGACACCCTGATATATCGCTGAACACCTCATTGTCCAAATGTTCCAGAAAATTAGCAGAGGGAACACCTGCCTAATGAGGTTTGCACACTTGCTCCCTTGCAGCTTGCCCCATATTTCTAGCCTCATTGATGGCGCGACAATGGATTCTGGTACCTCGCAAACTCTTTCCGCCTGCCTCCATACTTCCTGTGACAATTCCCCATAGGAGAATAGATGATCAACTGATTCTTCTCTCGGATGCAAGAGACAGCAGACGCATTTAGAGACCAAATTCACTCCCATGTGCTTAACTCTCTCGTCAACGGGCAAGGCTATGCAGGATTCTCCATACCAAAAAGCTTACTTTTGTGGGAACATGGATACTCCAAATCCTGCCAAATTTTTGTTTAACAGGGGCCTTCTGTCTGATCAATTCCCAGGTAGATTTGAAGCTGAATTCCCCAGTTAAAGTTGGCTCACAAATCACCCTGTCTGTTTGTTTGGGGATTGTCATGTGTCAACTAGCTCACCAGACGCTCGTCCTAACGCACTTGATCAGCTAAAATCCTACATTATTCGGTGGGTTCCTACAGTTTGGCCGGATTTGGCCTCCTACTTGGCGGATTGGGCTTATTGAACATTGATATACCGAACATTGATATATGTAGAAAAATAAAGAATACGAATTTACGTGGTTCGGAAATTGCCTATATCCATGAGAGAAAGCACTTCTTCCTTATTTTTTCTTCTTCTTTTCTTTTCATCACACAGGTATTTATAGGCATACACTAGGTCAATGACTATCCCGGGAATTATGGTAATCAAATCCCAGGAAAGAAGGAAAAATTTGTAATCAAGGATAATTACAAATCTTTCCAAGTATAACCCTGGCTAACACTCCCTCAAGTTGAATATCGGGATGTCCAATATGCAACTTGAATAACACGTCATGATAAGCTCTTCCAGCCACCGCCTTCATGAGGATATCCGTAAGCTGATCCTCTGATCTCACATATGGGAGAATGATAATCTTGTTGTCCAATTTTTCCTTGATGAAGTGCCTATCAACTTCCACGTGTTTGATCCTGTCATGTTGCATGGGATTCTTAGAAATATGGATTGCAGCTCGATTGTCACATCTCAGAGGGCATGGTTCGTCAAGTGGAAAACCCAACTCAGTCAATAACTTTTTCAGCCACAATACTTCAGTTACTCCTCTTGCAATCTCTCTTAATTCAGCTTCCGCACTTGAAAGAGCCACAACCTTCTGTTTCTTACTTTTACAGGTCACCAAGTTACCTCCAACGAAAGTAAAGTATCCAGACGTCGACCATCTGTCAGTATGACTCCCAGCCCAATCTGCATCGGTGTATGCTTCTAATCTCAGATGTCCATAATTACGAAACAATACACCTGTATCTGGGGTACCCTTGAGGTACTGCACTATCCTCAAGACTGCATCCCAGTGATCCTTCTGTGGTCTATGCATGAACTGACTCACAACTCCGACGGCATAGGCAATATTTGGTCTCGTGTTTGCCAGATAGATCAACTTCCCAACCAGGTGCTGATAACCACTGCGATCAACATCTTCACCATTACTTGAAATCTCGAGTCCAAGGTTTGTGGCCATTGGAGTATCAGCGAGTTTGCACTCCAACATTCCAGTCTCTGTCAGTAAATCCAGAATATATTTCCTCCGAGATATATGAATTCCCAAAGGGGATTGCGTCACCTCAATGCCCAAAAAGTACTTAAGGCCTCCCAAATCTTTCATCTCAAACTCTGTAAATAACTTCGCCTTTAAGCCTTCCATCTTTGCAATGTCATCTCCAGTGATAATCATATCATCCACATATATGATGAGGCATGTCACACCCTCATTCCTCCTCTTAAAGAACAGAGTATGATCAGAGTTACTCTGTGCGTATCCATATCTCTTGATTGCCACAGTAAATCTCCCAAACCATACTCTAGGAGATTGCTTAAGGCCATATAGTGTTTTCTTCAACCTGCATACCTCCCTGGGTCGAAATGTGTGAGAAAACCCAGGAGGTCCATTCATATACACTTCCTCTTCAAGGTCACCATGCAAGAAGGCATTCTTAATCATACTAAAATAGTGGTCACTCCTTGTTTGCTGCAATAGAGAACAAGACCCGGATTGTGTCAATCTTGGCAATTGGGGAAAAAGTTTCTGAGTAATCTACACCATATATCTGAGTATAGCCTTTGGCTACCAGTCTCACTTTTAACCTCTCAATAGTTCCATCAGCCCTTCTCTTGATCGCGTAGACCCATTTGCAACCAACGACACATTTTGCCTCAGGTAGTCGGCAAGTCTCCCACGTCTGATTCTACTCGAGCACAGCCATCTCTGCCTCCATCGCTTTCCTCCATTCAGGTAGTGACATGGCCTCCTCAATGCCTCTAGGAATGTCCTCTCGATACAGGGCGGCAGTGAATGCCTTGGCATAAGTAGACATTCTCCCCTGGAACAAATTCGCCAATGGATAGCGCTGCGAGCCTGGGATATGATCTGGAGAGAACCTCCTAGGTGGAATGCCGCGAGTGCTCCTCGAAGGTAATACCCGAGCCAATGTTTCTGCAATTGGGGCTTGTTCCGCAGCTGGACTACTCACAATACCTGGGGACGATATACTAGGAGAAACATTAGAGTCACCTGTAGAAGACATAACAGGAGGGACACGAGTACATACCTCAATATCCGGTGAGGGAAGATCAACTGGTGTAGGTGGGCACGGTGGGCGCAGATCAAGCAAGGACACTGGCGTCATCCAATCAAGTAAATCCTGCAATGTCTCCCCCTGAACACTTGATGGGACAGACTCATAATAAAAATCAGACACCATAAAGTCACAATGGATCGTCGTAAACACTTGGCGAGAAATAGGGTCATAACAATGATATCCTTTCTGATTGACCCCATACCCCACAAAAATACATTTGACGGCACATGCGTCAAGTTTAGTCCACTGAATTTTTGGAATATGCACAAAGACTGAACAACCAAATACACGAGGTGGTATGGTAAGATAGGACGACATTCTATGAATTGTGGATAAAGCCTGAATAGAAGTTTTGAGTTAAAGTGCCTTAGTGGGAAGACGATTAACCAAATAAACTGATGTGGAAATAGCTTCAGGCCAGAAAAAGGACGGTACCTTGGAATCCAACATAATGGCACGTGTTATCTCTAATAAGATCCGATTTTTCC
>JAOYMZ010059428.1:0-13140 GCA_025802335.1 Pinguicula primuliflora
CTTTGTTGAATAATTCATTAGTTAGCTATTCTGTTCTGTCTCATTTATGTGATTAAAATGTATCATAACAAAGAAATCACTAAGGTGCAAGATGTGTTATCTTTTCATCCTCTACATGTTATTGAAACTTGGAATCAATGTGCTGCTTTCCCATAACAAGTGAGTAATCTTCATTTCCCCACCCACTGCGTACCCAACATTTCCCTTATTTCCCCAGCATCATTTTCAGCCATTCGATTTCAAATTCAATGGATGAGATTATCATTTTCTCCTCCGACACGATTCGATTCCCCAAGCACCATTTTCTCCTCCGACGCAATTCGATTCCCCCAGCACCATTTTCTCCTCCAACGCGATTCGAATGAACAATTTCTCTTCTGTTCGTCGGAAAGATTGCAGATTCCCATCGAAGTTGGTTGCGAAACTTCAATGTTTCCCGTTGAAGACCCTGTTCCCGGAAAGATTGCAGATTCCCATCGAAGTTGGCTGCGAAACTTCAATATTGTGACAAAATCTTCGAGTGCCGTGTTGCCATCATGGAAGGATTGAAGTTTCGCAGCCAATTTCCGCTGGAAGATTGTGTGACAATGGGATTGATAATTCTTTTAATCTCATCCGTTAGCCATTGAAATCGGAAGTGACAATGGGAAATGAAGATTACTCAATTACTTACTCCATAACAAGTATGATGGAATAAGTTGAGTAAGTAACAGTAGAACTTCAATTACAGGTACTTTGAGGGTCAAATGACTCCAATTTCTGAATTGGATGCAACACAAGTTCCAGAGCATTCGAGAGAAGGTCCATTTCCCACTAATTATATCTTGGATCTACCTTTTGAACTTCTAGCATATGTTTGTTGTTATTACAAGCAAAATGCATAACACATTGCCTCATTTTGTTTTCTTTCAAAATCTCATTAACCTCTCTGAAAGTAGACGATTTTGCTTGCAGTTTTTCATTAGATAGTTGGGCCATATGAATTCATGCTGAAGTTGCAGAAGAACGACAAGTAGTAAAGCATTTATGTTGAAAACCAAATTGATGTGAACCTGTTATTTTGTTAATACCAAAAGCCAGATTTAATTCCACAGTTTTGTACCAGTTTTGTTATTAGCCAGCCATTTATGATCTGTCTCAAAACTATCATTATCCCCTCCACCTTTATGAGGGAAGTAGAAAAGCTTCATTACTTTGGAGTTTCTTTTGGTCTTACTCTGGTCTGGACCTTTTGGATCCATTTAGTACCATCTGAATGGTATGTAGGAGGATGATATTTAGTGGGATGAGAAAATATATCATGCGTTTAATACGCAGAATTATGTAGGATTTTCGGGGTTTAGGATATATCAGGATTTTGAAATATCATGTTCAGTTTAGTAATTAAGATAAATTAATGCAAGAATTTTAAAATTTATGTAAATTTATCATTTTATCCTTATAAGAATAATAAATTTAATTATAGAAACATGATTTTATTTTATTTTTCAAAATATTTCATTCCCGAATTATTTTTATTTTCAAAAAAAAATATTTGGAAAAAAAATTTATTCTTGAAATATATTTTTTTCGAATTATTTTTATTTTCGAAGAATTATTTTTAACTTTTTTTTGAAAAAAAATATTTAAATTTTTTTCGAAAAACATATTTTTGAAAATATTTTATTTTTTTTCGAAAAAAATATTTTTGAAATTTATAATTTTTTATAATTATTTCAATTATTTTGTAAGGGATAGACAAATTAATAATTTTAATAAAAAAATTAAAGTTGCCCACTTTTTTCCTATATTATCCCACATTATCCCTAATCAAATGGGTTTAGTGGGAAAATGTGTCCCTATACCTCCTACTAAACAAGGAATTTAGTGAGATAATCTTACAAAATCTCACTAAATCATTGTTACTAAACACACACTTTACACTTCTGGAGGAAACATAATTTTGCTCCATATATAAGATTCCAACATATCCAGATTTAACATTCTTTAATCTTTGCTTTTCATTTATTGAATAATTTCTTACTTTTTGAATTATTTTGATTGGTTGTCTTGTGTATTTATTTATCATATTGAACTTCAGAGTCCTTTGACAGGTGAACATACGTGCATGATATGTCACAAGAAATTTGTGCAAGAAAAGCACAAGAAATACACATGTCGTCTTGTGATTGAGTTATGACATGGACCACACTTTTTTGCCATCCAATCACTTTCTGCCACGTCATTTTCTTGAGCTTTTCTTGTCAAAATTTTCTTGCGATATCATTTGTGGCATGGTTCTGAAGCCATTAAGCCATGATGATATCAAATCTAGCGGATCGGATCAGTTGGGCTTTCTCAGCCGCTTCTATAAAGGTCACCAAGCTTACAGGATCTTCCGTTGATAATTTTTTAGTGTATTGATGTCAAGTATTATCTCTTCATTTCATTATCAGATTTTAGTAGGGCTGTAGACAAACAGAGCTGTTTCGAGAACAAGCTTGTATCTAGCTCGTTAAAAGCTCGTTCGTTCGGTTCGTTAAGCTTCACGAGCTCGAGCTCGAGCCCAAACTTGTGTTCGCGAACAAGCTTAACGAGCTCGAGCTTGTTCGCGAGTCCTGCGAACATTAATATATTAATATAAAATATTACATTATTTAATTTATATATACTAAATAAAAATAATAAAAGGCTCGTGAACTCGTTCGTGAGCCTGTTCACCAACATGTTCGTGAGCTCATTCGTGAGCCGCTCGCGAACAGGCTCGAACCGAGCTCGAACAAAGAGTTTGACTCGTTAAGCTTAACGAGCCGAACTCGGCTCAGCTCGTTAGGCTCGCGAACCGAGCTCAAAAACTGTCTGTTCGTTCGAGCTCGGTTCGTTTACATCCCTAAATTTCAGGTTTTCACCAAATTATTGGCTCGTGCTTTCCGGTCAATAGAGTACAAGCGTACTATGAGGTGTGTCCTTCTGTGACTTTGGTCTTTTGTTTTGAAATCTTCTTGGTATAATTAAGTTTCTTGTGCCTAATATTAGGAGAATTTTCTAATTCCGGATGTTATATTCAAGACAAGTGCCTTATATCTCGGATTTTAATTCTGGTCGTCCATTTATTGATCTGATGGCAATGGGTGGATTACTTAGTTTTTAAATGTTGTTGATCCTGACCGTCTGATCAACAATGAACGAACAAGATTAGAATTCAGGATAGTTCAGGATATAATGTCCCCCAGCAGAAAATTTCTCCATAATATTATAGTATTATTGTAACGAACACGATTTTTTTGACGCAACATAATTTGTCTCCTATGGGTTTGTTGGGGCAATGCAGCTCACGCGCTACACCCAAGCCCGTATCTGTAATACCATTTCGAGAGCAAAATCATAATAATTCGTATAAGACTCCAAAATAAGTCGTCCCCGGTCAACGTTTACAAACCAAAGCCACAACTGAGTCTAATGATAGCAAACATGAATAACGCAACTAAGCAATGTTCAAGGGAAATAAAATAAAACTCCACAACTATCTCGCGACTTCGCTCAACCTTAGCCACGATCATCACCTTCCTGTTCCCGACCTGCAAAACTTACGCAAACACGAGTCGTGAGCTACTTTAGAAGCTCAATAGGTAATCGTGGATCTCCCGCGTCGCATTTATATTTTTATCTAAAATTTCGCATTACAAACACAAGCATAGCTATGTTCCAGTTCATGACCTGTTCGGCCAACACTTTAGAAAAATAATCCACTCACACGATAAACATTTATCACACATAAATGACTTTACCACCACAAACAGAGGCATTCAATTCAATATCCCTACACATAATTTAATGAACAGCCAAACAAAAAAATAAATTCCATCCGACAGCAACTCACACGAACAAATTACCCGCATGCATGGCCTCAACGGCTTCGCAGTGAGTTACAAACTCACCCTGCAGTTGCCGTTCGACCAGCAGCGCTGCTTTTGCTAACCAGCCATCACCACCAGCCGCACCAAGCCATCACGAATCAACCGTGGTGCTACCAAGGCGCCCTCGTAATGCCATTGACCCCCAGGCCGGTGTTAAGGATAGCAAAGATTGAGTCAAAGATATGATAGGATAGCAAAGATTGAGTCAAAGATGTGATAGGATAGCAAAGATTGAGTCAAAGATGTGATAGGATAACAAAGATATAAATTGCACAACTATGTATGGAAAATGATCCAATACCATATAGGTCACATGTGGTAATAGTGTCTATATAATGTAAACGTATCGGTAGAGAACATCATTGAATACATCAATCATTTCATCATCTTGTGCCTACTGTTATCTTCTTCAATTCCTCCATCATCTTCTTCTCCTTCAATTCCTTCATCCTTTTCAACATTTTTCATGGTATCGGAGCCTTATGCTCACGCAAAAACGGTCATAGTAGATCCCAGATCAACGCCAGTTTGAATATGCAGTTGCAGATCATCCTCACTTTCATAATCAGATTCACAGTTTCTCATCTTGTTTCTCAAATCACATTCGTCTCTCCCTTCTCAACTCCATTTCCTCCAAAATATTTAACATCTTACAATCTGAACTAAACACCAATCCCAAATTTCTCTCCACCACCTACAACAATCACAAAAAAAATGGCATTCAATATCCCCAATCTCTCACAATCAGTCTATGTGAAACTTGATTCCACGAATTACTTGGCATGGATGTCACATATAGTCCCAATTCTCAAAGGTTATGACCTCATGTCAATTTGGAACTAATGCTTGTCTAGTTGCTCACCTGTCAAAAACTCCAGCAGCAAAGGATCCACCAATGCAATCAGATGAAACTCAGCCCGAAACACAAATCAATCTTGCCTATCTTGAATGGTGTAGAAAGGATCAACTCGTCCTCGCTCTAATCAACGGATCTCTCTCAAGTGAAGTCCTCCCTGAAACCTATGGACTCACAAGCGCATATGCAATATGGGACAAACTCTCCAGATGATTCTCGCCTAAAAATGCATCAAGAGTTTTGAACTTGAAGAGAAAGTTATAGAATCTCGAGCAAGGATCTCAAACCTGCACTGTGTTTTTGCAGTCTGCAAAATTGATACGCGCAGAACTCTCGGCAGTGGGGTAGATAATCACTGATGACGAACTCATAGATTACAATGATGGAGGACTCTCTCCTGGCTTCCAGATGTTTGTTCTCCACATCTCGTTTGCACGACGGCTCACCAATCTATCGCTTGAAGATTTCGAAAGTGAACTGCTAATGTATGAATCCCTCATCATCGTCTTTGCAATGCCTGAGCCAGACGTTGTTGCACTCTGGTCAAAGAATGACACAATCAAGAACGGATATCCAACACAGTTCCGAAACTCATTCCGTGGTGGCCAGGGCAAATTTGGCAACATCGGTCAATTTGGGGGAAGCGAAAGGTACGGTGGACGATCGTATGGTCGTGGGCACTTCATTTCTGGTGGAGGTAATCGCTATTCGACGGACTACACCCCTCTCTGTCGTACATTCGCCGGACAGAGAGAGCCACTGCTCCAGAGTGATGCGGGTTAGAATGAAACGAGATATTCGAAACCTCATGGACCTAGAGTGATTTGGCCTGGACCGGCAGGGAATGCACCAAGTCTACACTGGGAAATGACCCAACAGCATGGTCAATCAACCGCAGGAAATCGGGCCCAATATTCCAAGCCTAATCCGTATGCATGTCAAATTTGTGGAGGAACCAGTCATACCACGTTGGACTGTTTTAGTCGTATGGATCACACTTTTCAGGGCCAACATCCCCCGACGGATCTTATGGCCATGGCTGCTCAATCTAGCAATTCATTTGATAGTGGACTATGGTTTGCCGATTCTGGAGCTAATAATCATATCACTAATGATCTGACCAATCTTTCTTTGCAGGAACACTATTCAGGAGGAAACGAGGTTGTTGTAGGTAGTGGAGAGTCTCTGCTGGATTACTACATTACAAAACCTCGTCTGGCCCCCTTACACTTTCCAATGTGCTTCATTGTCTTAATGCCTTTGGAAAATTACTTTCTGTGCATAATTTTTGTTGGGATAATGATCGTTTCTTTGTACTCATGAAATTTGGTTATTTTGTGAAGGACAATCAAACGGGGAGGACGCTCCGTGTCAACGGACTTTATCCAGTGAACTTTTCTGACACCTCCTCAAGTCTTAAATGTACATTGACGGGTATGGTTGGTGTGAAGGCATCATTTACTAATTTGCACAAAAGATTAGGCCACTCTGCCGCTCCAATAGTTAGTCGTTTAATTCAGCACAATAAATTGTCTGTCTCAGGAGTTAGTAGCCTAGACTTCTGTGAAGCATGTCAGTTAGGCAACAACAAACAATTACCATTTTCTTCTTCTGCACGGCGCTCTCAGTTTCCCTAAGATTTGATTCATTATGATGTATGGTCGGCTTCTGTCCATTCAAACACTGGTTTTCGATATTATGTAACTTTTATTTATGATTTCTCATAATTTTCATGGTTATATCAACTCATTCATAAGTCTGATGTCTTTAAATGCTTTATTGAATTTAAAGCTCTTGTAGAAAATCAATTTTCTAGAAAAACCAAACAGTTTCAGAGTGACGGTGGTGGTGAGTATGTGTCCACTATTTTCAAAAACTTTTTAACTAAACATGGCATCATGCACCGTATCTCATGCCCACACATAGCACAACAAAATGGAGTGACCGAGCGTAAACATCGTCACTTAGCCGATATGAGTTTATGTCTAATAGCTAGAGCACATATACCTCGCACTTATTGGCCTGATGCTATTTTTACAGCAAATTACATTATTAATCGATTGCCCACTCCACTCCTTGATTATGAAAGCCCTTTTTTGCTCCTCTACGGGATCACACCTGATTACTCATTATTTAGAGTCTTTGGATATGCTTGTTATCCTTTATTGCGTCCCTATAACACTACAAAATTTATGTGTCAGAGTAAATAGTGCGTGTTCTTAGGGTACAACACTCAGTATAAAGAATATAAATGCTATGAACCTCTAACTAAACGAGTATACATGTCCCGCAATGTCATTTTTGCTGGGAGGAGTTTTTCGGGTATTCTGGATTCGGCCCATTGCACAATCTCTGCAGGAGAGTCTTCAGCTGTTCACCTGCCTTCTTCAGGCATCCCTATGTTATCTATACTCTCACGTCTATCTGACTTGTCCCTAGTGTCGTCTAGTCTGGACACTATACCATCGATCAATGGCGCCTCAGCTTGTGGTATGCCGTTAGGCCTTGACCCACCTGTTGTTGCGCCACCATTGACTGATGTTGCAGTGTTACCCCCACTCCTGAAGTGCTGCGGGATGCCTTAGTTGATGCGACCACCCTATCGGATCCTGCTCCTGAGATATCAAATGGTATGTCTTTGGGCCTTGACCTAGATGCTACTTCAGGATCAAGCATATGCCTAAGGGAGTCCATTGACTCTGATCCACCACGTGAGATCTCAGGTGTGGAGGTCCCTTCGCCTACCCAGTCTTGTTCGTTAGTTCCTTATAGTTATATTATTCCCCATAATTCTTCACGTCCATTCACTCGTAGTCAAACAGGCCCTCTCAAACCCAAACCATTTTCTGATTGTATATGTATTTTGCATCCAAGTATCCTGTCTATGCTCTGACCAGTGTGTAAATTCCTCGACAACCCACCACTTATCTACAGGCCAAGTCTTCTCCAGAATGGTGTGCCACTATGAAGGAGTAATATGATGCATTGATTGCTAATTCCACTTGGTCTCTCTGCCCGAGACCAACACATCATAACATTATTCGGAACAAATGGGTTTACAAGATCAAAACCAAGTCTGATGGCTCTGTTGAACGATATAAGGCTCAGTTAGTGGCACGTGGCTTTGAGCAAACATATGATCTTGACTATGAGGAGACTTTTAGCCCAGTTATCAAACCATCTACCATTCGTATACTGATTTGCCTGGCAGTCCAGTTCAGTTGGTCTATTCGACAGCTCGATGTCTTTAATGCATTCTTGAATGGTGCTCTTCTGGATGAAGTGTATATGGAGCAGCCAGCAGGGTTTATATCATCTACTTATCCCGATTATGTTTGTAGCTTGCATAAAGATCTCTATGATCTCCGGCAGGCTTCTCGTGCATGGTATGCCACGTTACCCAGCAGTCTTCTCTCATATGGCTTTCACTGCTCTCAGCTGGACACATCTTTATTCACATTCCACCAGTCTGATGTCGATATTTATGTTCTTGTGTATGTTGATGATATCTTGGTCACCGGTACACATGGGAGTGTGAGATTCTTTCATCAGTTACCTGCAGTCTCAGTTTAAGCTTCGTGATATGGGCGAGCTCAGTTACTTCTTGGGGATGCATGTGACTCGGACCAATATAGGCATGCATATCAGCCAGAGCAACATGATTTTTTAGAGAAAACAAAGATGCTTGGGGCTAAACTGGTGTCGTCTCCCTAAGCCACTGACACTCGATCCAAAGATCTATCAGGGGATCCTCTCTCTCCTACCGAGATTACTATGTACTAGAGTATAGTGGGTGCCCTGAGATCTCTTTTTCGGTCAACCAGCTGTGCCAATATCTTCAGTAGCCCTTCTCTTGTCACTGGCAAGCAGTCAAATGAATACTTCGTTATCTCAAAGGATCCATCACTCATGGTCTTTGGTTCACCAAAAATGGTCTCACCTGTTCTTACACTTGAAGCATTTTGTGACGTCGACTGGGTAGGAGACAGACAAGACCGTAGGTCTACCTCCAAATTTGGTGTCTTCTTAGGGTAGAACTTGATATCTTGGACTGCAAAGAAGCAAAATGTAGTTGCTCGGTCCAGTACAGAGGCCGAGTATCGAGCTTTGGCTCACATTACTGGTGATTTATATTGGACTCCAATTATGCTCAAAGATCTGCACATAGTCATGCCTCATCCTCCTGTGATATGGTGTTGACAACATGGGTGCAATGTCCTTAGCTTCAAATTCAGTCTTCCATGCTCGTACCAAGCATATCGAAGTTGATTATCACGTTGTTCGATAGAAAGTGCAGAACAAGGACATACAACTCAAGTATATATCTTCCAAGAACCAGGTTGTGAACATCTTCACTAAAGGATTGGGCACAACTCGATTCTTGGATCTTAGAGATAAGCCAACGGTTCGTTCACTACCCGTTAGCTTGAGGGAAGGTGTTAAGGATAGCAAAGATTGAGTCAAAGATATGATAGAATGGCAAAGATTGAGTCAAAGATATGATAGGATAGCAAAGATATAAATTGTACATCTATGTACGGAAAATGATCCTATACCATATAGGTCACATGTGGCAATAGTATCTATATAATGTAAACATATCCATAGAGAAGATCATTGAATACAGCAATCATTTCATCATCTTGTGTCACTGTTATCTTCTTCAATTCCTCCATCATCTTCTTCTCCTTCAATCCCTTCATCCTTTTCAACCTTTTTCAGCCGGAATGATAGGGCCACATAGGCCCCAGATGCCACCACATCCACTCCGAACGCAGAACAGGGCCACAAAGGATGCTATGGCCCTTCAGTTGTGATCTCGATTCACAACCATCACAGAGGCTCACAGATCTATGGACTTCACCACCACAAAGGCAGCACCACAAAGGCCACAAAGGCCTTGTCTGTACGACGCCTCCGTCGTACCTCGCCACTCCAACCGATACACAATCGGTTCATCGTCGCTCACCTCAAAACTCTGCTCATCAAGACAACCTCATTCTGGCATCCCCATGTATGCAACCGAACTGAGACATCCCCTACATCTCACCAAGAAGAGGCATCCCACGGCCATACGGCCCAACACCCATGCTCTGACATTCCGCAGAGAGTCAAAGTTCCCGAGCACTCGCATACAGCGTCACACGCAGCACACAAGCGTTCACAGTAACGACACTACAAACATCCTCACACACGGATTCAATCAGCATTAAGCGCAATCAAAATTAATTCATCAAAAAACTAGCATATATCAATAATCACATAGCAACGCACACACACGTCCAGCCATACAAAAAGAAATCCAACTCCTGCATCGCGACCCGACAATTGATGGGCTGTGTAAGTGCGCACTGTCTCAAATAATACCCTGGGTAAGCAAGGGTCATTCTTCCACAGGAGCGATTCTAAGTCATGCTGTGCTCGGGTACACTTTCAGGGTAACCACAATTTGTAAGGATTCAATCTCTACACAAATGAACTTTAAACAAACTAAAGAAAGGAAATCATATCAACTAGTCACTTGTATGATCTTCAATCTTCGGATGCAAAATGTGACAAGAGCAGATATTAGGCAAATGTGATCAAATGTGGAGAAATGCTCAAGGTCTCGATGTGTTGCCTCCCTATGTTCATTTACCTTTCTTCTCTAACCTTATGCTTTGCTTTTCTTTTACTTAAACCACGGGACTACAATGCAACTAAGGCTCACGGTCAAGTCACTTAGCTACTCTAAACTTCAACAAGATCCTTTCATCAGACTCAATCTCCATTCGGTGTGTGTTGGTGACATTGAGTTCAACTAAGCACTGTCCCTATTGTGGCACTCGGGGTTAGGGGTGTTCTACCCCAAGGACGGGAGTGTGTGTGTGCCCTGTGTTAGGTTCGGCCCTCGTGATCTTGTAGCCAAGCCGAACCAGATAGATGAAAGTAGATCTCGTGCACTAGACCACAATCGAAAGATAAACAAGCACAAACATAGAAGCATAAGCAAGCTAAAAGCATAAGATAGATTACATCGACATAAGATCCATAGGGCAGCTCAACCGAGCCTCGAGCTACAAAGTTTAGCTCATGCTAGATGAAGGAGCTCGCAAATACAACAGAAAATCAAGAGACTGAGTCATAACTACAAATTGAAAGAAGAAAATACAGCATTGACTCTACCAGAAGTGCCAGAAGATGGCCTTCTCCGCACCTCTTGCACCGTTCGCCTCTGAACTCGGCCTCTGCTGTTGATTCTCGATTATGGGCATGAATGAGGAGTTCGAGTATTGCTAGGGCAAGAGTGTTGAGTCATTTACCAGTGATCCCCTTCGATTTTCCAGAGAGCTCTCTCAATTTCAATAGGGATAAGGCAGACTTTTCGGCTGCAGTGAGTGCACTCCAAAGGCGCGTCCAATTGTCCTAGCTCGCTGCTCCAAAACCAGATCATGTGTGAAGAAGATATGTTCAGGTGCTCCAGGGTCAACCAAGGTCGAAAGTTACACTCGAGCCCTCCATGTCGTTCGTGAGATATTCACCAGACTAGGGACTGCTTTGACATTGCACGCAGTCTGGACCACTCGAGTTGTACTCGAGTTGATCTCCAGCTTCCACGTCTCGAACTGAATCTGGGCCAATGCAGAAGTTGTAGGGGACATCTTGATCTCTCTCTTGGCAAAATTACAACTCAATCCAAGCTTGGACGAATGAGCGGTGACCATTAGAAGGGCAAGCAAGTAAATCCAAATCCATTTCCCAAAATGGCTAAACAGCTTTTGCACATGTTGTTGGCCCATTACGAAACTGTGTAGCTTTGTCCCTAAGTCTTGTGAAAGGTTGTCTCAAGTGGAATTTGTATCTCAAATAATCACGGGCTCGACCATATGTAATTTGGACCCTTTGACTCGATCGTGTGCATCTCCTTGCCTCGGCTCAACCTTCGGATTTGTCGCATGTCCAACTGAATGGTTGCGTATATCGGCTAAGTCTGGGTAGAATATACTCTATATTAGGGCTATTGGCCTGTAGATAAATTCCTTCCATAAAATACAATGTTTAAGGCCGAAAATGCTACAATGTATGCATATGTACATGTTTCTTCAATCTAGCCTAAGTGATCATGAATTGTGCCATAATCTTAGTGTTTAGGGCATGAAATGTCATAAACTAAAGCACAAAATAAGCACTAAATAGGTGCTTATAAGACCCCCCACACACTTAGACTATGCTTGTCCTCAAGCATAAAAGAAAGAAAGAACCATGCGCTAAGATGACTGAGCTCAAATGCATGATCAATGTGTAGACAATAAGATCACATGCATGATGAATGAACTGCAGGGCTCGGGATGAAACTTGAGACGAGGATCATATAAGTAATATAGGCTCGAAGAAACAAAGTATCAACATTCAAATATGTAGCGAACTCATGAATAGGCAAAAACTATGCAATAGGGATAAGGGATGGCCAATAGACCATCAATGTGCATCCTATGAGTACATGCTTCCTAGATGCCTCTAATATGTCCTCTTCAGCCTTGATTGCTTGTTTAGGGGATGACTAAGCTCTTCATTTTCTACCACACACCCTAGTGCACAAGCCTAATAACTTATCTCAAGTTGAGCCTCAACTCCATCACACTCTTTCTTTTAGGAATAGTGTATAGGTGAGGGCTCCTCTCTTGATGGAGTTGGACAGAATCAATGGCCTCTCACTTTTGGCATACATGAAATGTGGACATACTCCTTGTGTCTAACTTGAATGCAAGATTTAAGCGACCCTATGCCCCTAACTTATCTTCTTTTCATAGCAACTGTTTTTACTTTCTTCACCATCTTGGCTTAGTTACTTCTTGCCTTTGATCTTCTTGATCTCTTTTGAACTTTGAATTGATCCTTTCTCTTCTCCACTGTTTGCCAATGGAGGTTAGAATACTAGCCTCTTCTTCTTTGATAACTTTTGAGGGCTAATGAGCTTGTGAATGTTTCTGCTTCAAGTCTTTTGACTTCATTGAGTGCCTCAACTTTGTTCTTTGGGCTTTGCTTTCTTTGAATGTTTCTGATCAGCATGTGCTAAGGGCAATAGTCACTAGAATCTCAAACACTCAAACTAAACTATGAGCTGTTTCACTCCCTTCCCTCATAAAATAGATAAGGACACTCAACTTCGGATGTCACTAAGCTCATGTACTACTTCCATTCAAACCTATGAAGAACTCAGCCATGCTTCCCACCTATGCACTTAACAGCTATTCAGGCCACAATTAGGGCATGCCAAGATCACAATTAACAATGGGGATGAACACTGAGCAGAATAGAAGGGTTCAAAAACGAAAAATTTGGCTCAATTCCAAGAATAACATCACAAGATCAAGGTTCAAAGATAAAATGCAAGCATAAGTATGCTAC
>JAOYMZ010059439.1:0-13139 GCA_025802335.1 Pinguicula primuliflora
TACCCTTCTAATACTCAAGGATCTCTCGTATAATGTAGCCCATATCACTATAGCATATTCTATTTGATCAATGCACTCTCTTTTATTCTTTGATAAATATTGACTAGTGTCAATTGGAGTTCTAGCCAAGCTAGTCATCCTTGTTAAATTTGTCAAGATTCTTATCAATAGTGTGACTGACTTAATATGATACTACTTGGCGTTCTCATGATTTTAATCCGTAAGATTAAATCTGTCAAGCTCATATCTTCATATCAAACCTCGAGTTCAGCAAGTCTTAGGTACATTTTACCATTAGATCATTGTTGTTCATAACTAGCATGTCATCTACATATAAACATAGAACCACGTATCCTTGTTCTATAATTTTTACGTAGACACGCTTATCACACTCATTGATCATGTACCCATTGGTCATCATGATATGATCAAATTTCTCATGCCACTGCTTGGGTACTTGCTAAAGTCCATACAATGACTTCACAAGTCTACACACTTTTTTTTCTTGTCCACGAGCTACATAACCCTCAGATTGCTCCATGTAGATCTCTCAATCAAGATTTCCATTGGGAAAAGCAGTTTTGACATCTATTTAATGGACTTCAAGATTTTGCAATGCAACAATTGCTAAAATCAATCTAATTGAATTTATACTCAATACGAGAGGATAAGTATCAAAGTAATCATAGCCTTCCTTTTGCTTGTATCCTTTGATCACAAGTCGGGCCATATACTTTTCAATTGTTCTATCTATTTTTCGTTTGAAAATCCATTTGGAAGCTAATGGTTTACATCCCGGAGGGAGGTCCACTGTTCTCAAGTATGGTTATACATAATGGAATCAATTTCTCTGTTTATGGATTCTTTCCATAAATAACTCTCTGTAGAATTTCAATGTAGGTTCGAGGTCAACATCAACCATATAGGTTAGAAAATCAGATTCAAAAGATCTTTCTATCCTTACCCTTTTACTGCGTCTGGGCTCTTGCTGAGTTTTTACAGTTTCCTCATTATCTTCTTGACCAATGTCATTCAAGATTTCTTTTGAAGAACTTGATGCAACTCCTTTGAATTTGTATGAAAATACATTCTCAAAGAACGAAGTATTTCTTGATTTCATTATTGTGTTCTTATGAATATCAGGATTTTGAGATTCATACACAAGAAATCGATATGCACTACTATGATGTGTGTATCCAATGAAAACTCAGTCCATCATTTTAGGACTTATTTTCATGTTCTTTGCTAATAGTGTTGCTACCGTATTGAGGCACCCCCACACTTTTAAGTATTTGTAGGAAGATATTCTTCCTTTCTACAATTCATTGGCCATCTTTTCGACTTTCTAATGGGATACCTTACTTACAATGTAGTTTGCTGATAGCACAGCTTTCTCCCACATTTTTCGTGGTAACCCGAATTGATAAACATCGAGTTAATCATTTCTTTTTGTTTTTTTTCTTCTTTTCCGCAATCCTATTGGATTGTGGGGAATAAGGGACAGTGACCTTATGAATTATTCCATGTTGGAGACAAAATGCACCAAATGGTTCTATATATTCACCACCACGGTCATTTCGAACCATCTTAATTTTCTTATTAAGTTGATTTTCAACTTCTCACTTCTAGAGAATAAATTTCTCTATAGCCTCATCTTTACTTTTCATCAAATAAATATAGCAATACCTTGTATTGTCATCGATGAAAGTAATGAAGTATTTGTTACAAAAGAAAGCCAACATGCTTTCATAACATTCAATACTTTTTGTATTTTATCCTCTCTAACAATACGAGAATCATATTTCAAGAATCTCACAAGATTAAATAACATGAGTTAGAACAATATAGTTTATTGTCATGCTCATTGAAATTAGATTATTAATTTCTCTGACTTTTTTATTGTGATACATTGTAATATATGTCACCTGAGGAACCATCAAAATAGATGTTACCCCGGGACCCTTCTTTCCATGTAACCCGAAAGAGTTTGAGCATCATATGAGATCTCAATTTGTGCAGGTGACAATCGGGAGAAGTCTTCAACAACAATGAGCACTCCACTATTATTTGCATTAATACTATTTGTTATTTCTAAAATTCAAGAAACTCAAAGTTAGTAATCTTGAAAAGAGAGACTATAATAAAAGGTAATAATCAAAAGATTAATCCCACAATTTCCAAAATAAATAAATTAAAATATTATCACTCACGCAATATGCAATTAAATAATTATTCCAACGTCGCAAATAAAGTTGTTCATGACAATTAATACGTTGATGCAATACAAGTAACATATGAGTCATAGTTCAAAATAACTATTCTCTAACCAATGTCTATAATAAAGACAATTACTACATATATATATATTACATGAAACGCATTAGGAAAATTTAATGCATTGCATTTTGTACACTAAATTTTTATTGTATCAAATTTATTGCACAAACACAAGAACAAGCTTACCGTAAATGTAATCCTTTTTCCACTTTTACCTACTAACCAAATTGTTTTGTGTTCCCTTTAAAGCATAACTTTTCACAATTTCTTAAAGGTCAAGACTCTTGGTATTCAGAAAATATAAGAGAATACAATCGGATTTATCCTACAAGAAAAATCTCTTGTTCCTTGTACAAGATCTTTATGATTATCTACCAGGTATGTGCATGCCAAAAAAAGCAAATATTTGAACTTTACAAATATAGATACACTTGCACGAATATAATTATTAGAACATGCACCGTTATGAAGAACACAAAATCCATAATATTAACATCTAATTTTCTTAAAAATATTAAACTCACATGCCATCCCACATTATCTCTAATCAGTCATTTTTTAATTAAAACTCATCCGTTGTTTTGAACGGGGTTACGCGTTAATGATAAATTGGCTGCTAATGAGTCGCAATGTTCATACATGCTATCCTAGCATTTGTATAATAATGAAATACATTTTCGAGAATCACAATTACAAACCCACAAATTCTTAAAACTAAAGTTTGTAGAAGGCTGTGTATTTGTGAGGGGGCCTGTGTTCGCGGTACCTGCAAAGAATCAGTCATTTTTAAAATATAAAATTCCACAATCACATGTCTATCAAATATTGATGCTATATCAATAAATTAGATGGCATAATTGGAGATGAAACCTAAGGAGGAGAGCACAAATATTATTTTTCCTTGTTCCATCCATCACTTGGTCAATCTAAAAATCAAACTGTTAGTCCCGTTAAAGACAAAAATCTATTTTAAGATTGTAAGAAGTAGTATTGTAGGAAAATAACAGTTTGATCAACCTCATACCGAATACCAAAACTCCCAGAATTAGAAAGGAATCTCCGAGGCCTGTGAATCACAGTTTCCTTAAAACAGATTCGCCCTCTCCTAGGTGCTTTGAGAATCTGGACGTCTGTCTCCCAGTATACAACGGAAAATGAATAGCTTTGCACAGCACTTGCAATACTATTCTGGCGAACTCGAACTGTGCCTTCCTTCTATCACCAAGAACCCAAAACAAAGGGCCCAAAGAAAAGAAACACAAACCAAAATACTAGGCTCAACATCTCTTATGTGTGTTTTCAAAGCATTAGAAGATCCTTATATATTTGAAGTTTTTTTCCACCATAAATTGTAGAGAATGAATAGAATTTAAGGAACAAAAACTCTTTCACTTCACATTCCAACATTAATCTCATAACCTCCTACTAATAGAGGTGTTTAAGTTACAAACTCATTTGTAACATCTCTACAAAATATATATACATAAATTTATGTATATATTAATTGTATTTAACATATTTCACAAATAGATAATATATATAATAATATATATTACTCATATTTGTAATATTCTTATATATATTGTGTTTTTCTTTGGATATCAATTTTTCATTCATCCAAATACCGATATATCATTTCGCAATCGTTTATATTCCATCTTTAGCCTTTTTCGAAGCTTAAGTTGAATCTCTACGAAATGTATTTTTTTCCAACAGAAAGAACATCAAATAAATTTTACTTTCTGATATCACAAATTCCTGTCCTTTAAGTACGTGCTCTGCTGTTAATAGGTACTTTAGTGTTCTGATTTTTCTTATTTTAGAAAGAAAGATGCTTTCTCCATGCCAGGAGCCCCTTGGAGAGGGTAATCCACGGCATGTAAGGGGCTTTCTCCATGCTTTCAGCCCTGATGGGGGATTTTTCCCTTTGAGCTCTCCGGACCAACCGCTAGCGTCGGATCGTCGATCGTCGGAGTATTTTGCTTTTGTCCCACCGTGACGGTGATTGTAAACTTTTGCGTATTTCGGTTATGGCCTCCAATGTATTTAAAAAAAAAGACAACATGGTCAAGTAAGGATATATTGGTTTGATTTGAGTTGTGTCAGCGGTATGAGACATTCCAACATTTTAGAGTTCAGCCATTTCAATCGCCCATGCAGCGAAAAATGTCAGGGCAGCTATCCCACCACCCCTGTACGTCCAGCCAGGCCGTCTAGGGTGCATAGGCGGATACTATCTCGAATACTTGCAGCAGTGCAAAAATTTATTAAATGAACTATGTTTATTCGTTGAGAAATTTTGAAACATTGTATCTAAGTGCACGTTTATCTATTTTGGATGAATTATTTTTTATTTGTTGCACAAAAAAAGATATATATTTCGGTGAATGATTAAGTTTTGTTGATAGGTAGGTGACAGATTAAGGTTGTGTTTGCGATAGCTTATTCTTTTGCAGAATGACTTTTGAATGGAGAAAGATAAAAAAATGAGTTTTGTAGAGAAGTTTGGAAGTGTTTGAAAAAAATGTTTTGCTATTGAAAAAGTCAAAAGTGTAGTGTTTACAAATATTTTTTGAAAGCAACTTCTTTTAACTTGTAAAAATGAAAAGATAAAAATAACCTTACAGTAATGAATGAAACGAAGAAAAATATTTCAGTACAAAAATATAACTCCCAAATTCGAAAAATGTTTGCAAATCTCATACCACGAAAGATTAAAAAAAAATGCAGAGATCTCATACCACGAGATGCCTGTAGAATTCTGTTCGGCTGCGTAGGTTGGGAAAGAATGATTGGAAACTAGGGTTTTGTCCTTGTGTGAATGAAGTTTGAAAATGACCATGACATTTTTGGATTATCACTTTATTGACATTGATAATTATGTCACATTTGAACTTTGAATTAATTTTAAAATTGTCAGCGATAAAAGCCATTCAAAAGTTACTCTCACTTAACCTTTGACTTTTAGCTTTTTCTGATTTTTTTGTAGATAAGCCAAAGCTTAGTAATCAAATACTCTAAAATAGCTTATGCTGTGAAAAAAGAAAAATGAATAATGAAAAAGCTTTCGCAAACACTGTTTAAGTTGACCACCACCACCAAATTCCCTAAAAATAATTATCTATATACTTATAAAAAAATATTTATATCAATGGCCGTATCGATTATAACATTACTCGATTATTTCTCAATCTTTTATACAATATTTGTATATATTTGTTAAAGTGGCCAGCAGCATGTGAATGGATATAAAAAGCATATAAATGGCATGCCATTTGTTTTTAATACTCCAACCAGCAACCGGTGCCGGCAGGGGCGGATTCAGGATTTAAACACCGGGGGTGCTCATTTGATTTACTGTTACCGGCTCTCCCCGCAACCAAGACCAGTGTACCGGTAGTGGCTCGGCTCGGTGCCGGTATTGGTACTCATATCCGGTACCGGCAGGTGGTACCATTTAAGGTTTAGGTTCAATTTGTATCTCTGTAATCATATGTTTATTGAGTTTTAATTTTTTGAGCAACAAAACCGTCGAAACAGAAATTTATAACTGTTTCCGTGAAGATTTAAGCATTATGATTCCGAAAATATTAGCATATTTTTTTTCCTTGTATGAAGTAGCCAAAAAATATTTATAATAACAAATAAAATAAATCATCAAATAAAATAATTCATCGAATAAATATATATATAATTACATAATTTAATTAATTATAAAATTGACATTCAAATCAAATTATTATTTTGTTAATATATATTCTAGGTGGATTTAATTAATAAACTAATTAAAGCTGATGAGAAAAAATTATAGCAAATGAACCAAAAACTCAAAATGTAATATGTGGGGATCGAACTCACAATGCATTCATAAAAAAAACTGACGTCTACCAACTTTGCCAAGACATTGTGCTTATCTTTCTTTAATATATATGTATATTAACCTAGGGGCTGGGGGTGCTTGGGCACCCCCAAGCCCCTACATACATCCGCCAATGAGTGCCGGGAGCGTGACAAGTGACAACAAACTGCTGACGCAGGGCAAGTAAGGTCGATTTCACTAACGGCATAACCGATGCATTTACATAAACATTACACCAACCATAAATTGGAAAAATGATCATTGATGCATACATTTTTATTAGACTTGAGTCTTGATGTCTTCGGTCATATTTTCAACTTCTTCGTCATCAAACCTCACACAGTTTCTATCACACCATAAGTGCCAAACTGTAGAAGCCCATATTGCTTTCCAGATTTCAAGACTCCCTCTATCTTCCACCAAACTCATATGTTGCAAAAAGTGTTCCAACGGTGTGTTTCCTTGCACTGGTGCACAACTCAACCATCTGAAACTTCACTCCAGGTTTCATTCGCCTGATTACAGTCAAAAAAGAGGTGACTGATAGTTTCATCCGCACCTGCACACCACACACATCGCATATGTGTTGCTGATATCTCCACCCCTCGTCTGACCAAATTACTCCTGGTTGGAGCACGTTCGTGCAAAAGCTTCCACAAAAATAGTTGCACCATATTTGGCATTATCTTGCTCCATGAGCGCTGTAAGTTTTTGTTTAGCACTTCCTCATCCAACTCTACTCCCTCATCAATGAGGTGATAGGCTGATGAAGTTGTGAAACTTCCTGACTGGTCCCCTTTCCTGATCCATTGTTCTGGTTTATTTGAAGGTAACAGCAGCTCTCTAACTATATCGGTTAGTAAAAGTAATCTTGCCTTCTCCCAATCCCATAGCTGCCTTCAAAAGTTGATACTTAGGCATTCAGGTTCAAGCCCTCCAGCTATAGCATCGTACAGAGGCTGATCTTTATGGACTGCCAGTTTATATAGATCCGAAAAAGATGTTTCCAAAGATCCCTCTCCTATCCAATTTGTGCGCCAGAACCGCGCCTTGTCCCCAGCTCCTACTGATATACACAGGTTCTTAAGAAACCATTATAATGAAATTGCCTCATACCAAATATCAATCCAGATTTTAGACATGTTATCAAGAACCATTATGAGTTCTAAGTCTGCTTGCACATCATTTTCATTCAGATACTTTTTAATTATGATTTTTCACCACAAACTGTCCGGCTCAGTTTTCAGTCTCCATAGCCACTTAACCAACAGGGCTGCATTCATTGAACATATGTCTCTAACACCTAAGCCTCCCATACTCATACTACTGCAAATAGTTTTCCACTTAACCCAATGAATAGGTCTCACTTGAGATTTGGAGCTGCTCCATAAGAAATTATTGAGCAACTGTTGAATCTGTTTAGCCACAATATTCGGCATTTTAAACAGGGAGAGGTAAAACACAAGCTTGCTAAGCAACGAGGACTTGATCAGAGATAATCTACATGCAGTATTTAGGTACCTTGTATCCCATTTGTCAATCTGAGACTTCAACATTCAAACCAATCTCGCCCACATTTTTCTACGACCGGCGTTATCACCAATAGGCATACCCAAATAAAATAAAAAGGGATTTTTCCTGTATCACAGTACAACTTTCCAGCAAATTTTTTGAGTTTTCCATCCTCTATGTTTATTCCATACAACTGATTTTTTGAGTAATTAACTTTTAAACCAGATACTTTTTTTATAGGTAATGTCATTGAGGGGATTTGAACTCGTGACTTGTGAGTGCAATTGTCACCCCATAACTACTAGGCCAACCCCGCTTTTGACCTATATTAGTTCAAAAGATTGAAAAATACTCTTTACCATGAATAAATTATCTTCATCTGCTTCTACCAGAATCAAGGTGTCGTAAGCATATTGGAGGTGAGTAATCTCAACCTGATTAACTCGAACTCCCCTGATAAGCCCTAGTCTCTTTGCCTCTTTTAACATCATTCCAAGGCCTTCAGCTACAACCAAAAATAGTAAGGGAGATAAGGGGCATCCTTGTCTCATTCCCCTGTGTAGCTTGAAGTCTCCAGAACTACTACCATTCACTAACACTGCAACACTTGCTGTTGTTACACAGCCTTTCATCCATTTGACCCATTGTTCAGCAAATTCAAATTTTCTGAGCATAGCAAATAGGAAATCCCAGTTCAATGAATCGAAAGCTTTTGCAAAGTCTACCTTTAGCATCAAGAGTGGCTTTTTACTTCTCTTATATGTGTGAATCACTTCATTCGCAGCTAGAATTCCATCCAGAATCTGTCTACCTTTCAAGAAACCTGACTGCTCATGGTCTATTATTCTGCCAAGAACTGTGCTGAGTCTTTTAGAAAGTAGCTTGGTAAGAATCTTATAACCACTACTAACCAATGATCCAGAGTTAAGTTCTGAGGGTTTGGAACCTTTTGAGCCAGAGTTATCCATGCACTTGCTAAGGCTTTAGGGAGTCTAGCTGAATTATAAAACTCCGGCACGAAAGCTACGTAGTCATCTTTCAAAATATGCCAGAATTTTTGTAGAGAAAGGAAGTTAAACCCATATGGACCTGGGTTTTTCATAGGAGAGTAGCCTTTCAATACTCCTGTTATTTCTTCCTCTGTGAAGGACTCAAGTAACATAATATTCTCTTCCGCAGTTACTGTCAAATGGGGCTCTAGAACCAGCTTAGGCCTGTTCCAAACATCCTCTGCGTATTGATGTTGAAAATACTGATGGATCTTACATTTCACCTCTTGCACATCCTCAGACCATCTGCCTCCAATATGCAAACCCCTTATAGAGTTATTTCTTCGATTTCCTTTGACCCTGACATTAAAGAACCTTGTGTTCCCATCAATTTCTGTTATCCATTTTGACCTTGACTTCTGGTAGATTATTTGGTCTTTTTGCCTTAGAGAAGTGTTGAGATTGTTCTTCAAAAGCAACCTGTTCTGTTGCTCTGAATCAAAGAGTATCCTCGTTTCTAATTCCTCATCAAGCGCTTCAGTTTGACTTAACAGAACTACAATCTCCTTCTCTATTTGGCCAAACACCTCTTTGTTCCACACTCGGAGTTTCTCCTTGAGTAACTTCATTTTATGGTGCAATATATAGGCTTTCGTTCCAGTAATCTGGATTTTCTCCCATTCTTGATTTACAAACTCCTCAAAACCTTCTACTTCAAGCCAACAGTTCAAATTGTTAAAGATCTTCGGCCCCAATTCTGCTCTTCATCTTGTATAAGAATAGGTCGATGATCAGATAATCCTTTGGAAAGGGCCACCTGCACAAGAGAGGTCCATTTTTCTATCCAGCCTTCAGAAAACAAAAAACGATCAATCCTGCTGAAGCTTGACCCCCTCCACTGATACAGGTAAATTTGTTTTTCTGCAAAGGAAGATATATCAAACTCAGGTTTGAAATACCAAACCAAAAACCAAACATACCAAGTAAATCCTGCCCTTAGGCAGGGTCTGGGGAGGGTAAGTTGTACGCAATCATATCCCCACCCCTCAACAGGCTGGGGAGATTGTTTCTGTGGAGACCCTCAACTAAAAAAAAAACATAATCATAATCATAGTAATAGTAATAATAATCCTAATAATAGTAATTATCAATATTATAACAATAATAAAGGAATAAGTGGATATATCAGAAATAAATTACTTATCTCAACCATACACTACATATATCCGAAATAAAAATGTCTATACAAATAAAAAAACAACTAAACAGATAAAATACCATTAGGTGAAAATATCTACCTAGTATACCCGCTAATTTCTATCAGCCTAGAGGTCCATACACAAATAACTACTCTATATAGTCTTATATATCTCTAACCTTAATATGACGTCTCCAACTCATCTTATCAGAGGTCATGTCCCCGGAGAGGTTGAATCCTACTAAATCTAACCGGATCTGCTCATCCCATGTTCTCTTAGGTCTCCCCGCCTCTCATCGCCCTTCGACTTGAAATCCCTCGACCTCCTGAATGGCTCGTCCACACTCTTTCTGCGTACATGTCTAAACCATCATAATCTATCCTCCCTCAGTTTGGAACTTATAGATGCAACACCTAATGTGTCTCTAAAGATCTCATTTGGAATCTTGTCTAATCTCATGCGACCACACATCCACCTTAGCATCCGCATCTCTGCCACTTCAAATTTTTACGCATGCGACAATCTCATAGCCCAACACTCTGACCCGTAGAGCATTGCCGGCCTTATAACCGTTCTATAAAATTTTCTCTTTAACTTGAGTGGGACTTTCTTATCACACAACATTCCAGTAGCGGATCACCATTTCATCCATCCGATCTTGAGGCGATGGATAACATCACCTTCCACGCATCCATCCTTTTGTATGATGGATCCCAGATATTTAAAACTATCTTTCTGTTGGAGGGTCTGATCCGCGATCCTAACGTCCACTCTATTCTCTTCTATTTCATTGACAAAGTTGCATGCCATATACTCCGTCTTTGAACGACTCAGTCGGAGACCCTTAGCCTCCAATGTCACTCTTCAATGCTTTAACTTAGCATTGACCTCCTCCTTCGTCTCCGCAACTAAGATAATATCGTCCGCAAACAGCATACACCATGGTACTTCATCCTGTATATTCTGAGAGAGTACATCCATAATTATCGCGAAAAGGAACGGACTTAGTGCTGACCCTTGATCCAATCCTATATCCACCGAAAAATACTTGGTTTCTCCCACTGGGGTCCGCACACTGGTTCTCGCACCCTCATACAGGTCTTGTATAGCCCTCACCATCATCCATGGAACCATCTTAATTTCTAAACATTCCCAAATAACCTCTCGTGGTATAGTATCATATGCCTTCTCTAGGTCTATAAAGACTATATGGAGATTTCGTTTACATTCCCGATATTTTTCCATTAGTCGTGTAAGGAGATGGATTGCCTCCATCGTCGACCTTTCCGGCATAAAAGCAAATTGATTCTCCTTTACTTGTACTGCTTCCCGTAGTCTACGTTCAATTACTCTCTTCCATAGTTTCATAGTGTGACTTAAGGGTTTAATACTTCGGTAATTGCCACATTATTGCACATCCCCTTTGTTCTTATAGAGTGGAACTACTACACTACTCCGCCATTCCTCTGGCATCTTTCCTGTCGCCAAGATAATGTTAAAAAGAGTCGTGAGCCACTTAATTCCTACGTATCCTAAGCATTTCCACATTTCAATCGGTATGTTGTCCGTCCCTACGACTTTCGCACGTCCCATCTTATTAAGGGCTCCCTTCACCTCCTCGATCGATATCTGTCTGACCACCCCCTGATTTATGGGTTGATGCACCACCCCATCCCTTACGCAGTCCCTATATCCACGTGTCTCATTAAACAATTTACTATAGTACTGTTCCCACCTGTCCCTTATATCCCCCTCCGAGAAGAGGGTTTTCCAGGCCCGATATTGGGTACCCAGTGGCATCAAGACGCTTATCCACAACAAGCTGACACAGTGAATATTCCACCCTTGTTGGGCATAAAGCGGTACGACGACGACATTGACCTAATAGAGGTGGGACAATTATTTCCGGATAAAACTTATTTACAAAATGCTGTTGTAACGAATCCCATTTTCCATGATGGACTGAGGGTTCATTAGGACAATATGGCCCAAAAGCCATACCCAAGCCCAATTAAATGAAACACAATTAATGTCAAATATAATACGATAATCTCCATAGTAAGTCATAAATCAAGTTAACATCGAGCATATGGGTCCAAGCCCAAACAAAGACCAAGCAACAAAATATCTCAGAAGCGACATAAGCCCAATATCTCATAAAAGTCACATAACACGAAATAAAGATCTGCATGCGTCACCATCTTGTGCACCAGGCTCAATGTTGCTCCAGCTCTTCAAGAGAACATACAGGTAGGTTCGTGAGCCACAAATGCCTAGTAGGTATCGATTTCGGATGTGCTCGTAAACATAATATAACATGACGAACTTTCATAACACGAAATAAACGAATCAACAATTTCATTTCAAGCCACTTACTACTATTTCGTGCTCAAGACTAGTGTTTATCGATTAACAAGTAATCCTCACCCATTTGGTAACCTAGGTTAATCATGCAATCCTAGGGATAGGCCTGTAAATTGGCCACCGCGCACTGCAGGTGCGCCACCGCACCGCCTAACCGGCGGTGCGGTGATGCGGTGCGGAGATCTCCGTATCGCGGTACCAGCAATGCACAACCGGTATTAGTTTTTTTTAAAATACGTTTAATTAAATAATACCAACAGCTATAAGAGTCGTTGGCTCTTATAGCCGTTGGAAAAAGGTAACGGCTATATAACCGTTACTATTTTTAAAAAAAATTTGTTTTTTTTAAATCCTATATCTTTAAATACCCTTCATATTTCAACATAATTCTCACCAAAAAATTTCTTATCTTCTTTTCTACTTGTCTACAATTATCTCTACAAATCTTAATTATGACTTCTTCTTCCGCAAGTTCATCTAAAAAGTCGAAATCCACTTCCGAAATTTGGAATTGGTTTGATTATGAGGTTGAGGTTGAGGATGATGGCAAGAAGGAGGAGTGGGCACGATACAAATTTTGTTTGAAGGTGTACCGTGGTGATGCCAATAGCGGCACATCAACCATGCGCACTCACTATCAAAAAAAGCATGCCTCCATAATTCCTTCCGGTGGCATCCAAACAGAACTCCAAATTGGTAGGCATTGGTCGGTAAGCGCATGAAAATTTGATGAAGGTCTTAATAGAAAATCTTTAGTTAAATTAATTTGTTGCATGAACTTGCCTATTAGTGTTGCCAATAATGAGTATTTTGAAGAGTATAGCAAAACTTTATATCCGAAATATAAAAGGTTGAGTAGGACCACTACTAGAAGTGATATTATGGAATATTACAATAATCAAACTTTTATCCTTAAATCCGAATTCGAAGGAAATAATT
>JAOYMZ010059450.1:0-13139 GCA_025802335.1 Pinguicula primuliflora
ACTTGTTCATGGAATTCGAAATGAAGGATCTTGGGATCCTGAAATACTTCTTGGGTATTGAGGTTATGAGATCTAAGCTCGAAATTCACATCCCACAAAGGAAGTATGTGTTGGATCTACTGGCAGAAACTGGGATGCTTAAAAGTAAACCAGTTGATACCTCGATGATACCTAATCATGGGTTGAAAATTGTGGAAGGTGCCCAGAAGCAGACAGAGAGCGATTTCAGCACCTAACTAGGAAGCTGATATATCTATCCCACACTAGACCGGATATCGCTTATGCCGTCGGAGTAGTAAGTCAATTTATGCACCGATTGCAAAAGAACCACATGGAGGCGGCTTTGAGGATTGTGAGGTACTTGAAGGGATCTCCAGATACGGTGGTTATGTTTCGAAACTATGGTCACTTAGATATGGAGGCTTTCACTAATGCAGTTGGACCGGAAATCCGGTAGACAGGAAGTCGACATCTGGGTATTTCGTATTTATTGGAGGAAACTTGGTGGCGTGGAGGAGTGAGAAATAGAAGGTTGTGGCTCTATCGAGTGCTGAGGTAGAGTTTCAGGGTATTTACCGAGGAATAACGGAGATTTTGTGGCTGTAGGGACTTATGAGTGAGTTGGGAGTTAGGTCAGAGCGACTGCATCCACTCAGGTGTGATAATAAGGCGGCAATACACATATCGGAAAATCCTGTACAACATGAAAGAACGAAGCACATTGAGATTGACAATCACTTCATTAAGGAGAAACTTGAGAGCCGGATTTTATCTCTTCCATATGTGAAGTCGGAGGACCATCTAGCTGATGTTCTTACCAAAGCAGTAGCAGGACGTGTGTTCCATGATGTGATGTACAAGTTGGGTATTGGACACCCCAATACTCAACTTGAGGGGAGTGTTAGAAAGAAATATATAGGGGAAGATTTGATTTACTCCAAATCTTCCCCATGATTTCTGAGATTAAGGGATTTCCTTAATCTCAGGATTTACCCTAATTTGGTGTGGTCATCTCCTATATATGAGGCACTGATGAAACGTTGTAATGTGAGAAAAACAGTACAATAAAAGAAAGAAGAAGCTGGTTCTTTTGCCCGTGGATATAGGCTATGCCGAACCACGTAAATTCTTGTGTGTTTTGTGCTTTACATATCTAAATATTTGTGTCTTCACTATAAACAGCATCTTAAGCAAAAGCGGAACAAGAACATGAATATTAACCTTCGGAATGGATAAGTGCTTGTCGGATTTCTCGATTAGTGTTTAGGGTGAACACAATTTTGTTAATTAAAAGAAGAAGATTGAGAGACTGTGTTTGGTGAAATTGAAAACCGCTACTAAGGAGAACACCAAGAGGCGAAGACAGAGTGAGAGGTGACCAAGGGAATTTTTTATGTTAATTAAATCCCAGACATTAGATCTTTATAAAATTAATAGTTGAAATTTGAGGAATATTTTGCATGATAAAATGAGGGGTGGAGAACCTACCTCATACATATATATATATATGTGTGGAAGTTCCGTAGATATCTTACTATACATCAAATTAAAACTCATATGTAATTCCGGTAACTGGCGCTGCTTGTTATCAAAATTGACTATATAGATAGAGAGCTCATATACAAAAGACTAAAAGCCCCATACTCTGGTGGTATTATGACGACTTTGTTGCGTTCAATTAAGTTTCACATTTTTTTTGGGGTCAAGTAGTCCTAAATAGGATTTTAGAAAATTCCGACGACCTCATCGTCGAAACCCTATCAGAGCATGGGAGTTTTGATTTATTGTGTATGAGCTCTCTATTGATATAATCAATTTCGACATCGAGCGGTGTTATTAGCCAGAATTAGAAATGAGTGTTTAATTTTATGTATAGTAAAGTGTCAATGGAACCACTCCCATATATATATATAGGGGCAGGTTCCGCGACATGATTTTATACATGCATTTTCAATTCCGGCCACTAGGATTGTCCGTTGACGGAATTGGGCACATCGTTAGAAAGCTTATACATAGGAGATCATAAGCCCTATGTTTAGTTTCGGTTCCGGCGACTTCTGTCGTCGGAATTTTCTAAAACCCTATTTAGGACTACTTAACTCAAGGGGAAATGTGAACCCTCCGTTAAATGGTGATAACGTCGTCGGTGCCAATTCTATATTCCAAAATTTGAATATATACAATTATATGTATGGCCTTTCTAATGATGCCAATTTTGACAATGGGTAGTGTTGAGTATGGGTTGTGCACAGTTGTGCACAAAAGGAGCTGTGCAAAAGAGGCTAGTTCTATATATATATATAGGTTCTGAAAACGAAACGATAGAGAAATAAAATCATCCCTTTCGATCAATAACAAAGAATTTTTACACAATTGTATGATTAAATTACAGCACATTTTTGCATGGAATGAATGCCTTCAATTGGAATTCGGAAAGCATATGCTTAAAGATTTATCTTAATCTTTTAAAAAGAGGTGAGGCAGACAATGTGCAGCATATTTTTATCTAGCTATAAGCAGAAGGCACGCCCTTGTACGGATCTCCAAATGCGTCAACATTTCCAGGCCGGCTGAATACAATCTGAAGAAGGAAGGAAGATAGTTTGTTGATCTAATTAGCACCTTCCCAGTTCCCATGAAGAAAGCAGCACAAAGACAAAATGTTCATTCAGTTATCTCCTCTACTCTACCTGGTAGTTTGCTAAAGTACAAGTCTTGAATCCAGCAGCACAGTAGTCGAAATAATATTCCCACGTACGGATGAACTTGTCGTTGAATCCCAAAGCCTGTATTTGCCTGTTGGATTAAACAAAAAAAAAACACATTTAGAGTTTCAGAACTTGTGAGGGTGTCAGTCATGTGGTGTTGGTTCCTTTCCTACTTGTGGTTTTTGAGGAAGTTTTCACGCCAACGTCTGAGTGTTTGGTAATAATGAATACCAATGTCTTCGAGATGTTCCACACTGCAAGATTTCAGATAAATAAATGTCTCTGGATTCAAATTGTTCCTAAGAACATGGAGGGAGGGAAGGAGGGAGTTTGCTGTTTTTACCAAAGTTTGGATGCAGCTGCCATCGCTGAAGTTACACGGTTGAGTGATGGGAGGCACCCGCCGGGGAATATATATTCTTTAATGAAATCGGAGCTTCGCCTGTATCCATCGTATCTCGCGTCTGGAATCGATATGAACTGCATTGCAAGAATGAAAGATCAATGTATCAACCTACCTATAAAAAAACATCTCAAGGAAGTTTCATGTTTCTTCAACACTGTTTGCTGTGTTAAGATGTCTGTTCAAGAAACCGAATTAAGATGAATGACTATAATAATAATGAAGTGACCTGGAGAACAAGCAGGCCATCTTCAGCCAGTACTGATTCACAGCAACCGAAGAACTCTTCCATGTACTCATGCCCCACTGCTTCAAGCATTTCACTGCACTTGACACCATCAACACTAATAAGAAACGGCCAAAAAAATTCTTTATAAACAAACTGATCAGCATGAAGAAGAATAAGATAAACAGCAAGCTTGCCATGATATTATTCTGTCGTATTTTTTTGTCTTGGGGAGCTGGCGGTAATCACACAAAAGAAATTCTGCTTGATCCTGAAGTAAAAAAAAAAAAAAAAAAATACAAGCTTCTCATGTATAAATCGAAGCAAAGATTTACAATAGAAGCTATTTTCTTTCTACCTGCAGGCCAGCTTCCTTTGCCTTTGCTTGAGCATACTTGAGCTGCTCTTGTGATAGAGTGATGCCAGTATATTTGCAGCCAGTTCTTTTCACTACTTCGATTGCTAAAGTTCCCCACCCGAATCCAATCTCGAGAATGTGCTGGCCTTTAGTGATTCTTGACTGTTTGTTATTCAAGAAAAGAAAAAAAATCCCGTAAGTATGAAGAATCTCTCTTGTATTAAACTAACTAAACCACGGTTCAGCAAAGGATATTAATCTACCTTGTCAATCAGAAGAGAGATTTTCCTGTTCTGTGCTACCTTCAAGTCTTCACCTTGAGTCTTCAGAGAGTATTAAATAAAAGGGATTTATTTTTTACGATTTTAGTATGAATGACCATCTGAAGATACATGTATTGTATTTCACATAGATGACAACAGATAAAAGGAAACCAAGCAACTGTTACCTTGAATATAGCACACGAGTATGTCATTGTTTCATCGAGGAAGAGAGAAAAGAGTTCATTGCTCTGGAAACAACAGATAAGAAGAGGATGAAGTTAGCTATAAAGTTTCCAAAGTACAAAAGCATACAACACTTTTAGGTTGGTGCCTTCCTCATCGGCAAAGGCAATATAACTTACAAGGTCATAGTGTCTTGAGATGTTACGGCGTGCCTGAGTTAGCGTATTCTGTCTTGAAACATGCTGATAGAAGTATTTTGCAGACGCTACAGCGGAGGTTAAAAGTAATGGCGTCCACCATCCCCTGGAAAAAAAATACATGTGTATAAGAATGTTGACAGGTCTTCCTTCCTTCAAAGTTAAAAATGATTGGAGCTGTCTGTCTTACCCCCCTTTATGGTTGGAAGCACCCACATTCACATCTCTGTTAGCAATAAATATCTGCAAAAGCAATTGATTCAGCATGGGTGGGAAAATGAGAAAGACAGAATTCATTCAGCATTCGCCTTTTCTCACCATGATAAGGTTGAGGAGCCCTTCATCTCTGTCGACGAAAGAGAAGTCCCCATTTATAAAAGCATCAGCCAGGCCTAAATCTGCTTCAGTTGCTACCTGAGGAGGGAGGGGGAGGGGAACCGTAACATGAAAGAAGAAAATAGCATAACAGATTCAGTTGTACAATCTATTTTTTTTTACCTTCCAATAAAACTGTGGAGTATGAATTCTCATAGTGACTTTTAAGGGAGACCATTTTTTAACACCTTGGAATGTGAACATTGTACCTCCAATTTCTAATAACCTGTGGCACAACTGATTTCAAAATCAGGATTCATCAAACATTTTCCATTCAACAAGCTAATGGTGCATGCAGCAAATCTCTAAAATGGTGTGACAGGCAGGCAAAGAAAGCTGATATAAGAAAAGTTAAAAGAGAGGCAAGAGTTTCATATTCAATGGATGCTAACTAACATTATGCAGCCAGTTGCAATAAAGCGTTGAAGAAAGTGCGTAACAAGAAGCCGTGCTCCCGTTTCTAGCCAAGAAGGCACCATGTGTCTGGGGTTGTTCGTAAGTGTGCAGCTTCGTCTGAGCAAGCCATTTGCAGCAAGTAAACCTGCCTATGAGTATTGAGTGGACACAAAAATTACCATCCTTTTCAGTCCTTTTGTTGGATTATATTTTGTGTCGAAATCGAAAATGAAAATAAAGGGAAGGAAACAAATAAAGGGCAACTAGAATGAATGAAAAAACAAAAAAACTAGAATGAATGAATGAAATTCTTAAGCTCTCTCTCGAGTCAAGAGTACCTACCTTTAATCCATCCTCATGAAAACCATAACCTGCATGGAATGAGCAAGACAATATATTAACTCAAGCAGTTCATTAGGAAGCAAGCATTTGATTGGATTGGATGACACAGAGTATGAAAATTCTGTGTTTTTGAACCTTGGTATGCTCCACAGAACCACATTCCCCTCTTTCCTTGGATGAGACTTATCTGAGAAGAAGATTTTGATGCTGTAACCGATGGGATGGGATGTCCAGTTGTCCACTTAACAAGTGTGTGTTGTGGTGTGTATGGAGGATTCAGGGTAACTAGAAAAGGAAGGCCCTCTTGCTTTATATTCTGCAATTGAGAGAATATAAAGCATAAATGATCACGATTGCAAAGTGAGTGCTATTCAAACTGATACGGACCTGAAGAATGTTGAGCCAATATGTCAGACAAACTTTGTCATTCATGGATCCAAGAAAATTCCAAGCACTCCACGCTGATTCATTTTTCGGCATCAAGTTTTCGTCCCGATGGAGGTAAATGTCGCTGCCATACAATACAATACAATACAATACAATACAATACAATACAATACAATACAATACAATACAATACAATACAATACAATACAGGGAGGATGATAAAGAGGTTTGAGGTTTACATCACTCTGAGCACAGATGTTCAGTTAGGATACAAGCATACTAAAGTAACTTATGGCAACAACAAACAAATGGGGGAAGGTCTGCGAGAGAAACAAAGCGGAGGGAGAGCCCACCTGTAGGCATATTGAAATGCACCAAGTGTCCGTAATTCGTCGAATGTTGCCTGTTTTCCCAGCATGCTGAGAGCATCCGGAGCATGTGCAGCAATTATGCAATAATCGTAATGATCTTCGGGCCCAGCCTTGCAAGTTATAGTACAGCCTGAAACATTGCATCTACAGATCAAAAAGCACCAAGGTTGGGTGTAGCTACAACTACACTACAGGCTGCAGCTACATTAAGGATATGATAAAACAGATTGAGGATATGCAATACAGCTACAGCTGCATGGTGAGTGAGAAGAGTTCAAACAGATTGAAGAGAGTTCATGATGGCTTCACCATGAGTATGAGAAATTTTTGTGCTCCCTCACCTTGATCATTTGATGAAATAGAAAATACTTCAGAGTTGGTTCTTATTTGACAGCCTTTGCTTTCCAACTCTTCTCTGACCTGCATTTACCACAATATCAAGCCTTAGACATGATTGTTGCAAACCAAGCTTAGAGTTTTTACTTCTCCTGTAATTAATCAATCCCACACAGACAGACACACCAAATAAAGCCATCTATCTTTTTACTCTACCTTCTTCACATAACTCTGAGATCGACGCTTAACTGTTAGCCATTGGGGGCGGCCAAAGATCTGCGGATCACACACTTGTTAGACAGAAAATGAATTTTAGTCCATAAAACATGAATAAATGAATGATTCCCCACCCCACCTGTAGAAGATGGTGATTACGACAGAAGGAGAGTACTGAATAAGCTGCGAAGCTCAGCACTCCTGCTGACGAGCAAGACCAAATGGAAGCACAGATTGGAATCTTGAAGAAACAAAAAAACGTATTATAAGATAACTCAAACAATATCAAAGGATGTGCTAAAATGTGAATCAAGAAATATTTTTCTCATTCTCACAAGATAGGCCTTCTGAAATAACTCTGAATAGCACCGTGATTGTATGAAGTGGCCTAATGTTTCATTCCGATCAATATCTGGATTGCTGTCAAGATCTTCAAGATAACTGTGTAATGTAGATATATATATATATATTGTGTGAGGTCCAGCAATTCCATATCCACATTTTCAACAACAGTAGTATACCAAAAGTAAGATTCATTTTTGAGGCTTACTTGAGAGCATCTTCCTTGAATTTTACGATTTCTCGAATCATTTTCCAGAAATATGGATTCAGTACATTCTTTTTTTGTGCAAATAAGCTAGATAAACCATTCCGGCTCCCCCATTCACATCCCTCGCCTTTCTCCAAGCTAACAGAGAATGACATATCTGAGACCTCCATTTCCACTCCATGACTCTCAAAGAATTCCATCATGTTGGGATATGTAACCTGTTGACATCATTTCTTACGAACAGCGCTGATAATATTTCTTTAACAATTCTTATTTACTTCCCAACCAATAGTGAACAAGTGTAGTAGTAATCCTTGAAGCTCAATCCATTGAAGTGAACAAGGAAGAACTGATGAATGAACTCAACTCTTAAGCAAGTGGTATAATGGTTAAAAATCAATTGTAGCACTATCTTAACTCTTAAGCAAGTGGTTAAGAGTTGAAATTAGCACTATCCTTTACATATGCAAGTACACTTTTTTAAAGAAAAAATATTTTTAGTGTAACCTCATTCCTTTTGCCAGTTTGTCAGCACACACACTAAATGTATGTTTCCATCCTAGAGGCGAAATATGCCTTTTAACTTCACACAATCCTAAATTTAGAAAATATCATATATATACAACTCTTGTATGATCGGTCCGTGCATAATTTTTCAATTCCAGTTAATGTCACTGTTCATTGTCATAACTAACTAATGGAAAAACATATACACGAGAGACCAAAACTCTCGTGCTCTTACGGGGTTCCGACTACTTTATCATGGTAAGTTTGTTGCGCATATTCCCCTTAAGGGTTGAGTAATACCTTATTAGGATTTTTACAAATTTTAGTCGACGAAATCACTGAAACTATGCTGGGACATGGTTTTTTTGGTCTTGGTCTTATATGTACTGACTTTCTACATGTATAACTCATTCCAATAGAGTTTTGGTTGAAGGACTCTTTATTTTTAATCAATTGTCATTTTTATGTCGATTTAAAAAATCTTTTTTAACAACGAAAATGATATTGCTACATGTACCCATTCAACCACATATGTTTGCATAAATTTTATTTTTTTTGACCCGTTTTAGAATGATCGTGTAGAGAGATTTGAACCCGAATAAAATTTTGATTACGATGATTTCATCATCCAAAAAATTTTAAAATCCTAAAAAAATATTTTTAAAGTTCAAAAACACTATCTATCATATTGAATTTATTTTTAATCGCAGAATTTAAATTATTAAAATGATCAAAAGTTGTAAAAAATGATTTTAATACGAGGAATGCTACAGTACCCTCAATTTTTACACACTTCATAAATTTCTTATGAACATCATCACCACACACAATCACATAGATACAATTATCATTAATCTTTTATTATACACAAATCCTTATCCATGACAAAAATGGGATCCAGACAACATGACCTAGGCGATGGCCCAATAATCCTGGCACTGAATCCAAGTGCGCTCGTGAAAAAAGTACATTGTCTGTCACAGCTCAAGAGGCACATGGAAGGAAATTGACGTGACCAATCCAATCAATGGGCTGCCTCGAGAACAACAATTTGAATGGACAACATTAAACACACCCAACCCATGCAATGTGTTTCTGGGTAGGTGCATAATTGATTGGTACCCAACAATTGTCGTTTTTGTTAATTTAATGAATAAATATTTTTTAAAAACAAGAAATATTGAAAAAAATTAATTTGTATTTTTATTTGGAAAATTGGTCATATGGTAACTTAGGCACCATAAAAATTAAAGCTGAATAATATAGGTTTTAAGTACACAACTATTAATCCAACTGTAAGGTACCTTTCGATCATCCAAATTAAATTAGCTACGGTGCCAAAAAATTAAAATGATATAAATATAAATATAAAGTACACAACTATTATACTAAATAAATAGTAAATTTTGATCCCCCAAATCAAATTTAATACACCTAGAAAGCCACAGTAAAAAGCAAAAAACTACTAACACAGGTTTAAAGTGCACAAGTATTAACTATATTAAACGAATCTTTAGATCCCCTAAATTGAATTTACTAAAGCAACTTCACAGTCATAAAAAATTAAAACCCTCAAGCTCATAAAATTCTGTAATAAATTACTATCAATAGCTTTATTTATAATGTATCAATTGCTTTGTTCGAGATATTGATACTAAATAATGAAGGGCAGTCTAGTAGTAATTTTTTTTCTTTCAATAGGTTGCGTTTCAAATCAAAATGAAGTGAATGAGGAACTGCCAGTGATACTCTCAAATAAAGAGAGAGATAAATGCATGTTCAAGAGCATATTCCATCACTGACATTAAAGCTATTCCTTGTTAAGTCCTTATATTATGATTTTGACTATGATAATCAAAATTTATTTATTAAAGATTGCATCATAATCACATCAATATCTAGCCGTGGTCAAATTGAGTGCATCATTGCTCTTTTTCGTCGAGGTTAATCTACATTTATTTAGGTATTGTTTACAAGTTCTTTTGAAAATGTGTTTTTGTCTTTTCAATCGCATAAGTATTTTTTACAGTGTTTTCAATTTTGGCTTTTGGCGGTAGACTGATGGTGGAAAAGCCCCCAAAAGCTCAACAATCACAACCACTATTAAAAAAATTGAATAATGACAAGTAACAAAAATTGTAGTTGTGATTATTGACACATAATGATGTCAACAAATAATGTCTAAAAAGTATGTATGAATAGCATTACTCTTTTTAAAAAATCCTCATCAAAAGCCAAGAACAATTTTTCAATAGAATTTGCAAACATAGCCTTAATTATCGAACCACTTTCCATAACCTCTACTTTTCCATATGTATGTATAATGTTTTGTAAGTATTTACGTCGAAAAGATAAATCCTATGTACTTGACTACTAACCGACGGAAAGATGAGGTATGGAGTGAAAATTTGGGCAGGAAAAGCACAGTAACACATTTGTCAGCATAAGTTATGGAGTGACCTCACAATTAATGCTCATCCAATATTGTATTGTCACGTGCTTTTCTTATGTTTTTCATTCACATATTTTCTTTCTCCTTATCATTTTCCCTAACCCGCTATTGACTTTTCATGCTACACGTTCCTTAAATCACTACTTTTCCACACTGATGAATGAATAAAATGCAATCTCCATTTTGGATTGAGCCTACTTACCCGATTAAACACCATGAATCCCAAGTCCAGAGAAGTTCCATCTGCCGTGACAGTCCGGGCATGACCCCCCAAGTAATCCTCCTTCTCATACAATACCACTGAAACACCGGCGTCCGACAGTACACGAGCCGCAGCCAGACCGCTTATGCCGCTGCCCACCACGGCCACCCTCATTGTCCACAGACAAGATTATCAAACTGCATTTACCTATCAAATAAATTAGCAGCTTCAAAACCACGCACACCCATTAACATTTTTGAGAGGAACACAAATGGAAAATGAAGGAAGGGTACGGATTGAATTTTACCCCAGAGAAGAGAGAATGGTAGTTGGAGATGGAGTTTGCTGATCGCAAGTATGGTATGGTGCTACAGATACATACCTATGAGGACTACAAATATAGGCATTGGCAAAAGCACGCCGGATTCGAAACTTTTTTTTGGCACAAACATACTTTATTTGACGTGGAACACCAAAGGCTGTAGATGAAGAGCCCTAATTAAAAAGCCAATAAATTAAAAATCTTATTAAATTAGACTGAAGAATTTGCATTTGGTGTACGATGGGACAATTTTGAATTTTTTAAACCGGAGACTTTGACGGAAAATATCAACCGCTCAACTAAGTTTCGTAATGGCCAATGGAAATTAAGCCACGTCACGTGTAGACTTGAACTTTTACCTAATGGAGGTAGGATGCAAGATTCAAACAGATTCGTGGGTCCAGTATACCCAGAAGCCTATCTCTGGTCCTAGTCCATTTATACATTTTAGGATTGGGCCGCAGATCTACGTTCGAGTGCCGGGTTTCATCCCTTATTTGGGACACTAGTCAATTACCTTTAATTTAAAAAATGTGTCTACTAATATTTAAACCCAAACTACAAAAAATAACTTAATTTTAAATGACCACGAGCTTTTTTGTGGTTATTTGTTAATAATTTTATATTTTACCGTCTTATTCAATATATCATATTTAACTTAATAACCTAATTACCCAAAAAAAATTAATAAACTAATTTTTAAATTTTAAATTTGTTAAAATCTTCAAGTTTAAATTTTCGCCTGTACAGTCTTTTACACACTTTGTACAGCTTTCATCTTCACTCTCAGATTTCAATCTGACGATACAAATGAAAGATTTATTTTTCTTATCTTCTCTCACTGAAACATGACGCTGTGACTTTTCCTACCAGCCTTCTCTCTATCAGGACGTCTCACTTCACCATTCTTCATCGAGAGAAAAATACCTAAAGTTTTTCACCTTGTATGATGAATTCTTCTCAGCCCCAAACGCCTCCTCATACGATGAATTCTTCTCAACCCCAAACGTCTCCTCATATGATGAATTCTCCTGAGCCCCAAACGTCTCCTCAACGAAGGTATTTCTAGGTTTCGTTTTGATTTTCGATTTTGTGACTGTTTCGTTTTGGTTTTCGATTTTGGGGCTGTTTCGTTTTGGTTTTCGACTTTGGGGTGTTTGCTTTTCCATTTTGGGAGTGTTTGCTTTTCCATTTTGGGAGTGTTTGCTTTTCGATTTTGGGGGATTTATATTTTTGAAGTCTTCTTCTGTTTTACCTCCAATTCTTGCCGGGTGCAGCACAAATGACAAGGCTGTTCTTCGATTTTGGAACGTAATGTTGGTCTTTAAGCAACGTAACGTTGCGCCTTTTGAATTTTGGGTTTCTTATGAAGTAAATTAATGATGGAATCGTGTTAGTTGGTGATGGAGATACTTCTGGTGTTTTGAAATTTGTATCGAGGTTCTGTTGTATTGATGAAATTCTGTTTTTTTTATTGATGAAATCCTGCTTTTGTATTGATGAAATCCTGTTTTGTAATTTGTATTAAGGTTCTGTTGGTTTTGTCATCTTTTTTATTGTTGAAATCCTGTTAGTTGGTGAAATCCTATTTTTTTTCCCCTTGAAATGAGACGTCCTGATAGAGAGAAGGCTGGTAGGAGAAGTCACAGCATCAAGTTTCGGAGAGAAGATAAAAAAATGGATCTTTCATTTGTACCGTCAGATTGAAATCTGAGGGTGGAGGTGAAAGCTGTACAAAATGTGTAACAGGCTGTACAGGGAAGACTGTATAGGCGAAAATTTCTCTTCAAGTTTGTACATAAATATTTTGAACTACTTTTTGATTCTAACATGCAGATTAATTAATTAAATTTCAAGTTAATTAAATGAACTAACATTCAATTTTTTAATGTAAATTTAAAATATGGTATATAACGTGCACTTTCTTACATGATATAGTGAGTATACGATATATATTAGGGCTTTCCAACCGGTATTCCGGTACCGGTCCTACCGGTAATAATTCGGTGCCCATTTTGGGTATCGGTACCGGTACTGGGACCGGCCGGTACCGGTTCTTATCGGTACCGGTACTCTGGTACCGGTGACTTGATGTACCGATACCGGAACTGGTCTTGTAACCGGTACGGTACGGGTACCTACAGAATGTGCGGATTAAGCAAAGCATCTTATTTTTTTGCCTGAACCTGGAAGCACACTGCATCAACAACATCCAAAAACAACTTATACACCAAAACACAACAACAACTGAAGCATAAACAAGTTTTCCATCAAAACAACCCCATCAACACAATCCAACCCACAATTTACCAAGTTCAACAAATCAACATCCAACCCACACACAC
>JAOYMZ010059461.1:0-13139 GCA_025802335.1 Pinguicula primuliflora
AAGTCATCAAAGAAATCCAAAATATCCTGCTTCATAAGTGGCCAGAAATGCTTTATGAATTTGAAGTTTATTCCATCCGGTCCAGGACTTTTGCCACTGCCACATTCCTGTATTGCTTTCCAAATTTCTTCTTCTGAAAATGGGGTAGTTAGCTCTGCATTCTGCTCATTCGAGACTGTTCTGGGTAAATCCCAGTTTACAGTTGGTCTCTGGACGTTTTCTTCAGCATAGTGTCTCTCAAAGCTGTCATGCACATGTTTCTTTACCTCTGCAACATCACTGGTCCAAACTCCATCTACTAGCAGTCCTTTTATATTGTTTCTGGCCCGGTTATTCTTGACACACGCATGAAAAAACTTTGTGTTAGCATCTCCTTCTCGCAACCACTTACTCCTTGATTTCTGATAGGTTAGCATTCCATTCAGTTTCCATAGTTCAATCTCAATTTCTTTCCTCAACTTTATCTCCTCATCTGTCAACTGCGTATGCTCAACTTTAGTATCCAGATTTGATATTTTCGCCTCATCTCCTCTTATTTGAGTGTTAATGTTGCCAAATACTTCACTATTCCATGCTTTCAACTTCTCTTTTAGTTGCTTCAGCTTCTGCACAAGGATGAGCCTTTCGTCCCAGTAACCTCCAGCTGATTCCATGTGTTTCGCACAAAAGATTTAAAGTCTTTATGTTGAAACCACGCGTCCAAAAACTTAAAAGGCTTTGGACCCCAGTTCACCACATCACTTATCAGAATTAATGGGCAATGATCAGAGGTTTTTCTGTCTAGAGGTACCTGTGTCAATGAATTTTGCATTAGATGTCATCTAGGAAAGTTGCTTAAATTTTTCAGATGGGATGAACTAAAGTTGTAGGAGATGGATGAACTAAAGTTCTAGAAGATGGGATGAAATGAATAATAATTTCTACTGATTCCAACATATGAATGTGTGAGTTCTACCCAAACAAGTGCATTTTTACAACTTTTGAAAGAGCCACATAAAGCATGATAAATTTTTAATTTAACTGGGTCGGCCCAAACTAATGCGGGTCAACAGCCGCCCGACCCATCACATGCGGGGACAACGGGCTTTGATTAAATCGAGCCCAAACTAATGCGAGTCTCGTGTTTGTGGAGTTAATTTATTAGAAATGTGGGTATCCTCAACAAAACCTTGTGCGCAAGGTTATGAGTACCTCACAATTTCCTTCTATATTTAAACTTCTAAATTTTCTTTCCCACTTCCGGTGTGTGAGTCTTTCAATACTCCCCCCTCAAGTCTGACTAGTCAAGCCCTATCGGACTTGAACACCCACACCGTATATACGCAGTGAAACCTTCTCTAATACCATGATAAATTTTTAATTTGACTGGATCATAGCCGCCCGACCCATCTAATGCGGGACAATGGGCTTTTTAATAAATCAAACCCACATAATGCAGGTCTCGTGTATGTGGGTACGCGTGTGGATTAATTTAGTAGGAATGTGGGTATCCTCATCAAAATTCTGTGCACAAGGTTATGAGTACCCCACATTTTCTTTGTATTTAAAGCTTTCATTCCCAACTTCTCAAACCGGCATGGGGCTTTCAACACTCCTCCCTCAAGTCTGACTAGGCAAGCCCTATCGGACTTGAATGCTCTTTGATTAGCAGCGGAAGCATTCAGGCCTGGATTATAGTTCTGATACCATCTTGAAATTTTAATTTTGACTAGGCCAGACCATAATCGGGACTCTGAGCCCTTTGATAAATATCGAGCCTAACCGTTTATGCTAGGCCAGACCATAATCGTGTGTGTGAGTATGGGGGGTCGATTTACTAGGAAAGTGGGTATCCAACTAGAAATCTGACCTGACCCATAAATATGGGTCACGGGCCGCCTGGCCCATAATCGGATCACCAGGCTTTGGAGTAAATCGAGCCCATAAATACGAGTCTCGTGTGTGTGGTATGGGGGTCAATTTACTGGGAATGTGGACGCCATCATTAAAATCTTGAGCCCAAGGTGATAGGTTCTCCCCACAATTTATATATAAACTAGTCCAACTAAGGTTTCACAACCGGTATGGGACAAATACTTCAATACTCCCTCTCAAGTCTGACTAGGAAAGTCCCGTCAGACTTGAACACTCACACCGTATAAATGCAGCGGAAACATTCGAGCCTCACCTGGGCTCCCATACCAACTAGAAATCTGACCCGGCTCATAATCGGGCCACAGAGCCTTAGAGTAAATTGAGCCCATAAATATGAGTCTCGTGTGTGTGGGTACGGGGTTTATTTACTAGGAATGTGAATGTCATCATTAAAATCTCGAGCCCACAGTTCATATTTAAACTAATTCAACTAAGGTTTCACAATCGGTATGGGACAAATACTTCAACACTTCCCCTCAAGTCCGACTCGACAAGCCCTGTCGGACTTGAACACCCACACCATATATACGCAGCGGAATCTGCTCCGATACCATGATAAATTTTTAATTTGACTGGGTCATCCTGAACTAATGTGGGTCGTGGCTTCCCGACCCATCTAATACGGGTCAATAAGCTTTTTAATAAATCGAGCCCACATAATGCGGGTCTCGTGTGTGTGGGTACGCGTGGGAATTAATTTAGTAGGAATGGGTATTCTCATCAAAACCCTGTCCACAAGGTTATGAGTACTCCACATTTTCTTTGTATTTAAAGCTTTCAATCCCAACTTCCCAAACCGGCGTGGGGTTTTCAACACTCCCCCTCAAGTCTGACTAGGTAAGATCTGTAGGACTCGAACACCCTTTGATTAGCAACAGATGCATTCGGGCCTGGATCAAAGCTCCGATATCATGATAAATTTTTTATTTAACTAGGTCGGTCCAAACTGATGCGGGTCAATGGTCGCCAGGCCCATCATATGCGGGACAACAGACTTTGATTAAATCGAGCCCAAACTAATGTGGGTCTCGGGTTAATTTGGTAGGAATGTGAGTATCCTCAACAAAATTCTCTGCACAAGGTTATGAGTATCCCACAATTTCCTTCTATTTATACCTCTAAACTTTCTTTCCCACTTCCGCTGTGGGAGTCTTTCAACAAAGCAAAAGCAAATGGTAGTAGTAAGCGGTTTAAAAATGAGTTTGAGAAGTTCATAAAGAAACTTCGAACTTGTCATTAATATGAATCTAGGGGGCACAATAAATAAATGTTCAAAATTAATCGATACATAAGTACAAAGCAGTTAAACTCGAGGTACTTGATTATATATACTAACGAAATTATTTCTTGTTGTTTTATAGGATTTTGACATCTACGTTGGAGTGTGATGAGGAGGACCTTCGGTCATGTAGTTGAGCACTTCACCGGATTGTTTTTTTTGCCGGATTGTTTTGCACGTTGGAACATTATTTAGGGATGTTGGAACATTTTTTGGGATGTTGGAACATCTGTTTGGATATTGGAATATTTTTGGTGGATGTTGGGACATTTTGGATGCCAGATTGTAGTCATTTGAAGGTATGTTGTAGAGCTGAAGTGGAGGTTGGAAATTTTTGTTTCTCGAGAATTGCCACAATAACTTCTTTCCTTTATAATTTACATTCATTCACAATTTTTTTATTACAGTTCTCGGATCAAATTTTGATTATTACTTAATTTAAAACCGCAGATTGTTTTTTAAAACCATATCAATCTAGGCCTCCGACGGCCAAGAATATAAATCTGGTTGTAAGGCAAAATAATCTGGACGTTAAGTCCTGGATGGAAAAATTTTCGTAGGATAGAATGCTATAAAAATTTCAAAAAATTTCCAGTTCATGCTGGATAATACTCTTGTCTCCTGTACAACAATCTGGTCTATCGATTTTTAATTAGACGGACCAAATTGCTTTGTTACTTAAAAGAGCATGTGAGGATGGATAAACCAGATATCCTCTTGTGGAGTAATTTTCAAGTGCCGACTGGTAGGGTGTCGAATATGTATCTTGATCGTCAGATTACATAATAAAAACATTGCTATTGGATAATGCTATTTTTTTAAATAATATTACGGCGGCTTCGTCGTCGAAAAAATTTAAAATCCTATTTAAATCTTATAAACCCAAGAGCTAAATATAAACCCAAGGCTAAACCCTAAAAACCCAAGAACTAAACCCTAAAAACCCAAGGACTAAACCGTGGTTGTGTCTCGACCGTAGGATGCAGATCCGATGGCCGAGGATGCATATTCGGCACGGTAGGGTGCCATTCGGCACGGTAGGGTGTCATTCGGCACGGTAGGGTGCATTCGGCACCCTACCATTCGACATTTGAAAATTTGTGTCCTCTTGTGACCCGAATCTTCTCTTGTGATCGAAATCTCACATACGCAACGGAGGACCGAATCTCATGTACCCGACGGAGGAGCCCGTCGCCACCAGCAATCTGCCTGCCTGCCGTCACTATCGGCTAGGTTGGTGTTCTGATACAAAATCCTGAAAGGAAGACTCTATTTTCTCCCGCAGTCTTCATTTGATTTCTTGTGTGGAGAAAGACAATGGCGAATTTAGATGCGACCTTCAACCGGCAATGATGAACGACAAATTTAGATGCGACCTGATTTCTCATCTCAAGCCCTAGATAGAGATGTCATATTTTGTCTGACCCGATAGAGAAGATTGGCAGATTTGTTAGTCACGTGCTCTTTTAAGTGAAATACTTTTGTACCGTTGGATTACAAATCAACGAACAGGATTGGTTGTACCCAAGGCAAGAGTTTTGTTCAAGATGGAAGTGTAGATTATGAGAATAGCCGAAATTATAATAGTCCACGAATATCCAGAATATGAGACTTGACATCCACCATAACCAATTTATTATCTTTTTCACTCAAACTGCTCATCATAATAACCACCCTTTTCATGTTTAAAACATTTGTTTGATATTGCTAGCAATAATGCTTAAACTAATAAAGTTAGTTATATTACAATTAGAGCACAACAGCAGTCCAAGACCTCTAGAAATAATCTCTATCCCCACCATCACCTCCAGGCTCAAACTTGAACAGTGAATCCCATCAAGAAAATCAACGAATCCTCACTGGTGAAAGAGGAACCATTAGTTCACTGAGGTGAAGTTGAGTTCTGTTTAGAGGTTGAACATCTGCACTAGCCACCGGTGTTTTCGACCATCTTGAATGATACCGGTGATCTCCAATGACATCAATGCTACGATGTTGAAGAGCTCGGGCAATACTGATACGAGAATGTATTCGCGTAGCAGGGAAATCTTCTGTGCCAAGTGCTGCCAAACCCAATTTCTCGCAAATAATGTTAGAGATCATTGCTACTGGTTCTTTGAAAGTGAGGATAGTTTGTGACCAATGTGTGCTGGGATCATAGGGTGAGGTAGATAAGTTCACTGGCTTCTAATGACAAAATCTCCGAAGACATGATATTTAACACGCACACACAAGAACAGATTTACGTGGTTCGGCTATGCCTACGTCCACGATCGGAAGTGTTTTCTCTTCTTATTTCAGTGTATCCTTACAATCATGTTATGTACAATATATAGAAGGTGGTCTCCTATGTTCTCCTGTTTATGATCATGCCAGACAAAGGCATTAATACTCCACACCAGAAAAATCATTTGGGGGCTCAAGAGATTTAGGGTTTGACCTCCAAATCCGACATTTAATAAGTCTTTGACTAACAATCTCTTGGTAAATTCAGTATCAAACCAAAGGACAACCCCATAGCACCAAATAATATATAATTGGGAACCTGTGGAATTGTTAGGGGGGAAACCACCTTTGGCCCCAGCTCAACTTCTGTTGTAAAATCCATCTGTTTCGGCTGCATTGTCACCAGGTCGAAGGTCTGAAAGGTAGTATACATTTACCGTCATGTCATGACATGAAGTTAAAAAAACAATGATGTCTCAAAGAGAAGCGGTAAACATAGGTCTACAAATAAATAGTATTAGAACGTGCTTTTGGATCCCCTGCAATGTCTCATTAACCAATCCCATAAAAGGAATAAGAGAGCAGATAAAAACAAAAGTTGCTGATAAAAGAAGTTGGTTCTGTAGATGGGGTATAATTTGAGGGGGAAGAGGAATAGTTATTTTCACTAGTGTTATTACATGATTTCCACCAAAAACACGTTAGATTATTGCAAACTGTATGGTGCGCTCGATCGTCAAGCCACAAAACATTGACTATATTCCACAAGTGATTAGAATCCATACAATCCTGCAGGGTTATAGCTTCTTCCTATGACTAAGAGATGAAGTGGAATGATAAGATTTACGAATCTCCAGGTTCTATGCTTGTTTATCCAGGTAAATAGAAGAAATATTGAACATGAACCTGAAGAATTTCTGTGGTTGTAACAATATCACATTGTCAACAACATCAACGATTGGAAGTTGAGCAGCATCCTCCACAATCTCTCGACCAACAGAAGACATATCAAAACTGTAAACGTTCTCCCAGAATGGAATGCTAGTAGCGCCTCTTCCAAACCCAGCTACAAACTGATAATAAAATGCGATAAAAAAAACAATAGCCCGATAATGAAGAGAGAATATGTAGGTAAGCATCAAGAAGCTTTCACCCACCATGGTAGCTGTGTCTGGAAGAATATCACCTCCGGGTTTCAACCACTTATCACGTGCAAAGAGTACAAACGATAGCATTGACACATAAAGAAGAGAATAACCCATCCATTCGCTCACCAACATGTTAATACTTTTAGGTTTGATCTGATCAGCAATGTCTAGTTCTTCAATCATGCCTCGATCACTTGAAGAATGCTTAGCCATTTTCCTGTTTTCATGTTTATGTGCTTCATGTTTTCATATTCTTTTTCTTTTTCTTGAATCATCGATCAGGAGAAGAAGCAAATATGTGCCGACATGCGCTAGCAACTTTTTTTCATGCGCTAGCAACTAAATGGATGGTTTAGGTGCATTCACAATTGTTAAGGCAAGCCAGATCAAGGAGGAAAGTCAGCCACGTAATTAATAAGAAGATCCCTCAAATCTAACGAATCCAGCAAATCAAGGAGCAAAGTCAGCAACGTAATTAATAGGAAGATTGAAGATAGATATGGTTTCTTACCACTTGACTCTATATATACTTGTACAGAACATGTAACTTGTATCAAGTAATATAAGCCAATTCCTGAGCTTTCTCTCTTTCATGTAAGTTGTCCAAACAGTAATCATAACACCAAATCTTTCAAACAGTCTTTCAACAATCAGAAGCATGAGAGCAAATCCTAAAGCCAACATGTACTGAAAAGACAACTGTGAGAATGTGGCTCTGTCCTCTTAATCACACAGAATGTAGGTCTATGACATGGACAACGTGCTAGAAATAAAAATCTGCATCCAGGAGAGGGGAACCATAGCAAATTGGGAAAGAGTTCAGATGCATGAACAATAATGGTATTCAAAATCTTCTCTCTCATTACCCTTCCTTACAGAATCTAGAATCTGGATCAACAGTCAAAATCCAAACAAAAGAAAGGACTCGAATTTTTGATCCCCCCCCCCATAATCATTGCACATACCCTATTGTAGCTATATTAGAATGTTCTACTAACGTGAAACCTGGCCAGAACCTGTCGGGGACAGTAGAGTATTGTTACATGCCCTTGCACAAGGCTACGATGATACTGCAAACAAGCCTATTCAGATCCGGGTCATTACTCCACGTCCGTTTTCAAGTGCATTTCTTATGTTTACGTATCCACTACTGCCATATGATTTCTTTTGTCAGATTAGCCTATCGTGTCCTGAAAATGTCTGCAAGCTCTCAACAAACCCATTGGAACATGGGGTCTGTTCGTGATGGTAGCATCCGCCTACATACCACCCCAGCAGCATACCCTGAAATCATGGCCCCCTTGCATGATCCACATGAATTATGCATATCCCGACCCCCTCAACCTATCCAGGCTACAGATGTGTTCATATCTTCAGGTTCGTCCTTGATTTGGTGTTTTCTGCATTATGAATTCCAAGTCGTATTAACCAAACCTCCCTAAAAAATTGTATACAGGTTCTCCACAAACACATTGGACTATTGAGCTCGTTCCAGATGGTTGCATTATTCTGCATGCCCTTACAAAAGGCAACTACCGGAGCGGCATACGGGTGTTGGGGCAGTGTAGATTGCTTTTTTTCAACAAATTACTTTGGTTTTTAGACTCGTGGCTTGACTTGAAGCCACAGACAAATACTAGAATGTTGGTTCAAAGATGTAGCAAACATGTGATTGAAGCAAAGATTTTGGATGGTCCAATGGCCGGAAATTTGGAATTTATACCATGAATATCATTAACTCCATCTACATCAAAAAATCTATTTAATATGACACGTCGATAATTTCCTGTTCAACTATCTTATGCTATGACCATCAACAAAGCACATGGTCAATCTGTGAAATATGTGAGAATCGACTTCAGGACACCTGTGTTCAGTTACGGACAGGCCTACGTTGCAATATCAAGAGCCACATCTTCAGATCGAGTATCTTATAACTCTTTGGTGGAGGGGGCGGCCAACAAATACAAATTTTGTAACATTTGTTTTTTTACACATTACCATTTCTGTATGTAGTACTATTTTTTGGTGGAGGATGACGGACAACAAATACATAAGACATTTGATCCAATGTATATTCAAAATTTCGTTCATTTCGAACCCGTGATGTCGAACATAGTGGCCTCGGACCCGTGATTCCAAGCCGCAATATCTAGTAAAGATTATATTATTGGGAACTGGGAAAACTGAAACTGCGTCGTTTTGCAGCTCAATCCCTCATCGCAGTCGTTACCTTCATTTTCTCGCCTTCGTCACGGCAGTTGTCCGGTTGGAACTAAAATCCCCCCACATGGCATCGACGCTGAAGTACGTCCGTGTGCCGCCGAACTCGGCGAACCTGGAGGAGGCGCGGCGGCGAGTTGTTGATCTATTCAAGACGGCGTGTAGATCTATCCCCACAATTATGGAAATCTACGTCCTCGACGATGTCGTTACGCCCAAACAGATACGCTCCACAATCGCCTCAGAGTTCCGGAAGAATGCTCATGTTACTAACCCAAAGGTTTCCACATTCTAGTTTTTTCTTTCTAATTCACGTGGTGTGCTGGTGGATTTCGTTGGATTTGTATTTATTTCTTGTTAATTCAAATTCCGGGAGCTCCTATGGTTTGGGAATAGGGAATTCGACCAGTTTTTGCTTTCTTTCTGTTGTTGACTTGTTTCCGGGGAATTGCTGAATGGAGAGACACATGCATCTTTATGCTTTGTGAATGTCTTGAATGGAGAAGAATTAACAACCGTAATGTGTCTTGGTTTGCAGAAAATTCCATAGGTACACCTCCCCGGTTTCTGGCTCCCCATTACTATTGAAATGGAGAACCAAACTTTACAAGATAGATGAAGTACTGGAATGAACTTCCCCCTAACAATATACATATTCTGGATCACTGATGTCATATAATGTCAAAGTTACGACATAAACTGTGGGGGTTTATTTGGACCTGCAGACAGAAACTGGATTTATGTTTCCCAGTTCTGTTGTATGGTAACGTTTCTTGATTTTCCCAGTTTCTTGCATGTGGGAACGGCATCATAATCCAATATTCCAGCTTTAGAAGCTAACTTCGATGTATGAGTTCCATCCTTATTGCTAAAAGTGAAGATTTATAGTTGAGACTTGAGAGTAGAGATACTGATGTATACAATGGTTTCCCATAGTATAAGGGAACCCCTTGTGAATCACCTGATCTTTTCAGTGCCAATTCAACTATTTGAGTCTGGAGAAAAAGGAACTGCCCCTGTTGTCATAATAAGCAGATTTTGATCATGAAAGATGGCATATCTACTAAAAACCTGAATACTTTTGGCAGCAATTACTTTGACGCATTTTCATTAGATGTGATTTGAGTTTCAATTTTTTATGAGCACAGAGAGACTGGAACTTCTCTTATTTATGTAGTTGAAGTATCTGTTAGTTAAAAAGGTGTGAATTTGCATCATCAAAGTACCTGTATGATTTTACGTTCCCAGTATTATATCCTTCGAGCTTGTGTGGGACTTAGAACTACAAAATATTTCTCAGGATAAAGGTTTCTAGCTGCTATAAAATGCATTCCATTTAATTCCTTAAATGATAAATCCAACTTCACAACAAATGGTTATGATCTCGATCGGCTTTACACTTTCTCACAATAACTTTTGCAATTTTTCAGGTTATTGATATGCTACTCTTCAAGGGAACGGAAGAATTGAGCAACATCGTGGAGCATGCAAAACAGCGTCACCACATTATTGGCCAATATGTTTTACCTTATCAGGAACTAAACCAAGATATTGGAACCAAGGATCTGGGTGCGTCAGAATTCCTGAAAAGTTTCTACAAGAGTAACTACTGATTTTCATTTCCTTGCATCTGGTAATCTTTTATTGCTGCTAACCGCTACTGTATCAATAAAGGTGCAACTAGTATTGGGTTGCGTTTGTGGTTACGCGGATACTTGTACTTGTATTGTATTGGCTGTCTGGAAGATTTTTTCCTTATTACTTGAGAGAAATGTTAAACGTACTCACAAGTTTTGTACTCAATTGAGTACACAGTCAAAACGACGTTGTTTTGATTTGTTTTGATTTGTTTTGATTTGTTTTGATTTGTTTGTACATATATATAATATATTATATATATTTTAATATCTGAACACTTAATACACAAATCAAAACGACATCGTTTTGACTGTTGTATCTAATTGAGTACAAAACTTATGAGTACATCTAGCATTCCTGATTACTTAAAAGTATGAGGTGAAAAAAAAAAGTATGAGGCTTGAAGCCAAATTTTCTGCTTGTACGGTTGGATGTTTGAATGCATGTCAAAAACTTGATTTTATGCATACAAATATTCCCGGTGTGATAAAAATTGACTGCAGGGTAATGCTATTCATATGTGGTTGTAGCTGTGCACATTATCGAAAAAGTTAGCATAAATAAATTACTCTTTTCACTTGAAAGTGACCTTACTCGTGAAATTATATGACCAATAAATCATGTTAGTCTGTGATTGTTTATAATAACCTACTTTTTTGTAACTCACTCGGGACCAGAAAAAAATTGCCGAAACTAGTGACAAAACTTTTTTTTTAGCAAGTCAAACTAGTGACAAAACTGATCTTTCAAGTAATACGAATTGAGTGTGTTTTTGAACTATTGACAAACATAAACGATGAAGCCTTTGAATTTCCAGGTCAGCTCTGGATATTAGTCAAATTGGAACGCCTTAGTCCTTCAAAATCATTGGCTGACAAATGTGAACTCAACTTTATTATTATTATTATAATTTTAAAAAAGTACATGTGACCCACAAAAGGAAGAACATCTAGAATATGTTTGAATCCCAAACATCAACGACTAAAAAATCATTCTTCCTATTTCTGTCCAAGTAGCGAGTATGATATATGTGGTTGATTAAGAAGGCCTTTGAAAAGGGTATTAGATTAATGAAGGGATAATTCCGACAACTTGAATTTGTGATTAGAGTTAGAGGAGTCATGTAGAGTCGATTCCAATAGTTCAAGTGAAAATAACTCATCTCGCAACTTTCAGAGGTGTATGGATCAACGAGTTCAACTCTTTACCATCAGACCAAACGGTATTAGTTGATTTGTGTTTCATTTGGCTTTATAGTAAGTTAGTTAACCAAACATTTACGTGTTATGTGGATTGAAATGTATGATTCCGTGGAATACAAGTTGTAGAATGCTCCCGGCCTCCATCATATTCAACCCCGACTGGTTGAGGGATCATCCGATACTTAAATGTAAAAATACATCCATGCCCTTGTAAAAAATAATTTATCAATATTTAAGAAAATCTTTGCTTCCTAGTCAAACTTTGAAAAGAGAATTCCTTCTTGCTAGTCCAATCCTATTCCAAAGATTGTTTGCTAGTACACGTATTTATCTACGATATATATTAATATATAAAAAGAAAAAAAATACACTTGTTATTTATGAATATTAAGAATGAATTTATGGCATATATAATGATAGATATTGTTATGTGTTGAGAAATCTTCTGATACTCAACATTTATATGCCCAACCACTCCTTTATATATCCAACAACGATCTCGACCGTCGGATTTGAGATCTTACGCCTGCAATTAAACCATATTTTTAAATTAGAAAAATGGTCATGCAATTAAATCATATTTTTAAATTAGAGAAAGGCTCATGCGTTATATTTGCTCAGGATTGACGAAGATCATTTCTCAAAAATCGACGACGGCACTTCAACAAGACTGGACGAAAAATGGCATTTTTCCTATTTTTGATGAAAAAATATATAATCTCAGTCGTGATGAAATTAGACGGTCGAGATCGTTGTTGGGTATGTAAGGAGATTGTTGAGTATATAACTATTGAGTACAGGAATATTTCTTGTTATGTATTATTATTATTATTTTATTATTTGATTCCATTATATTTTCTCTAAATGTTTGGTAAAAGACAATAATTTATTTGATTTAGTAAATATTCTTTTGTATTCTTTTATGGGGAAATACGTGCAATATACAAAATATATTTGTCCCAATAACTAGGGGTGGACAGACGAGAATTCGGGACGGGTATTGGTAATACCCGTTCTCGTCCCGTTAAGGTTCGGGACCGAAAAATCGGAACCGGAATCGTCCCGAATAGCCACATTCCCGAAAAAATCAGGAATACGGGTATGGGTTTGGTTCAGGAACGGTTCCTTATCGGTAACGGTTCCGAAAAGGAACCGATAAGAAACCAATAAGGAACAAAATATAATTTTCCCGATAAGGGACCCCTACCATCCCGATAAGGGACCGATAAGGGTTTAATTCTGAATTTTTCCTTTTAATTCCTTTTGTTTTTTATTTTTTTTAAGATTAAACCCTTATCGGTTCCTTATCGGGACGGTAACAGTCCCTTATCGGAAAAATTATTTTTTGTTCCTTATCGGTTCCTTATCGGGTATTTTCCGATAAGGGTATATGATACCCGGAACCGTTCCGATACTCAACAAGAATCGAATTTTCAGGACCGGAACCGTCCCGTTTTTCTGAATTCCCCATAATATCGGGAAAACAGAAAAACGATTGCCGATTCTCGG
>JAOYMZ010059483.1:0-29094 GCA_025802335.1 Pinguicula primuliflora
TTCTGAGACTTCGCAAACATTCCGCCGGGAAGAGGCTAGTAAGGAAGAGCTCGAGCTTTCTTCATAGGAATTGACCTCCTGACCCCGCGACTTCATTGACTTCGCGGACCTTTGCTTTTATTTCCATTCAGAGCTTTCATTGATTTTCAATCAATGCCTCTTGCCAAGCCCGGGCGCAATTAATAGATCATTAGCGGCATTAATGATGTCCGGGCTTGCCAACAACGGGATTTTAAAATCCCGTTTTTCGGAAGTTCGGGCTATACGCCCGTTCTTACCAAGATCGGACAGTGACAAATTCAAAAAAACGGGATGACCATGTGGCTACAGAAAAAATTTGCCCTCTTTCCTGGAACGAGTTTATTTCCGCTCTACTGTCCAGAATTAAATTACTTTAGGTGCGGAAGCCGAACGGTGTTTTTGGCCGTGGGATGAAAATTTGACGCCCAAGATCAAACACAGGTAAAATAGAACCGGTTGTAAGAGAGGGTTTACTCAAAAAAACTCATTTAAATGGCACGTGAGCAGATTTTTTAGCAGCTACTGGGTTGAATCTCACCACTCCAATGAAAAATCTGGCCTTTCATTTTTACAGGTCTCCGACCATACACTCCTTCCAAATAGTCGTGGCATGAATTGTGAAGCTTGGCCAGAACCACAAAGCTCTGCCGGAATCGCGAAGCTTGGCCGGAATTGTGAAGCTTGGCTGGAATCGTGAAGCTTGGCCAGAACCACAAAGCTCTGCCGGAATTGCGTAGCTTGGCCGGAATCGTAAAGCTTAGCCAGAACGACAAAGCTATGCCGGAATCGCGTAGCTTGGCCGGAATCGTGAAGCTTGGCCGGAACCACAAAGCTTGGCCGGAATCACGAAGTTTTGCCGGAATCGTGAAGCTCTGCCGGAATCGTGAAGCTCTGCCGGAATCGTGAAGCTCTGCCGGAATCACGAAGCTTGGCCAGAACCACAAAACACTGCCGGACTCGCGAAGGTGTGAGATTCGACCCAAGTTCATTGCTTCGGTCATTCTGCCGACATGAATCTGAGGGTGTGAAGAAATGTGGAAGAGGGTGTGAAAAAATCTACGTGCCATTTAAATGAGTTCTTCAATTGAATCAGGAAGGAATAGATGCATTAGAAAAGGTCATCTATCACGTTGAGACATACGCGTGACTACTATTAGGGCCAGCACGCCTATGTTTCTTATGTCTCGCAAAATCCATTCTCTGGGAGTGAAGATGGTCCTTTCTGGTGAAGGCTCAGATGAAATTTTTGGTGGTTACTTGTATTTTCATCAGGCACCAAACAAAGAAGAACTTCACAAGGAAACATGTAGAAAGGTACTAGGCAGGTTATTGATTACAAGTTTGTGTGCAATCATATGATTATTGTGTGCAATTGAACAGTTTGTGTGTTATTGATTACAAGTTTGTGTGCAAAACTATCTTGTTTCTGCTTTCATCTTTCCAGTGCTGAGCTGAAGAAGACATGCTCAAAGATCTCGAATATTGAGCATTACTTAGCTCCATATTAGGCTGTTGACGTTCGTTTGATCCCCTTGAGTAATGGGATTTCATTGCTTCACCACGAAAACTCAAAGCTCGATTTTTCCTATTCGCTGATGAAAAGCCAAAAGCCGGTGAGGTCCACGGCTCAGCAGAATCCATGCTAAGCTCTTCTAAACCTGCTCTAGTAGATGTTTTAACTTTGGATTCTGTTAGCAGGAAATCTACATCAGATTTAGTAGCATGCTTTCTTTTTTGTATCATTCGCCTCAATGGTGTGATCCCGATATGAACGCTGTTAACGGGGGAATTAGGAGTGTATGACAAGGAGAAATGATAATTAATACCTTCAGAAGTTACTTTAAAAGCTCTGACAGGAGGCATTGAATCATGAATCTCAATGGTGGAAGCATCAAATGATGGTTTCAGTTTTTCAGGGGAAGACGAAAAGAGAGGCACTGAGGTACTTGAAGTTTTAGAATCATTAACTTCATAATCTCGATGCAGGAACAAATCAACATCATTACTGCTACGAGTTGTTTCTACGCCATTTTCACTTCCCTTGCTGGCATGAAGTGAAGCTACAGGCTGGCACTCATACTTGTGACCCCTTCTCCGATGAATAATTTAACACTTCCCAGAACTACAAGAAATTGTTCCTGGAACAAATAAAGCATCATTTAGTTAAAAAAAATATTCAGAATACCAACTGCACGTCCATTAAACAACCTAATAAGAAAGTATTTGGGTGGGATTTATCATTTGTGCACAGCGTCTAGCTTCAAAAATGATAAATGACATTTCACTAGGCCATGGCATCCCCTCACATTCATAAAGATGGGATCCCACGCACACCAATATATGTGTGCACTCCCACGTGATGTGAGTGGGAAGTGTGGGGAGTGCACATAGTGAAAGGTGCCTTATATCATTACTCGTCTAGCTTAGCACCGTAATTAACCTGGACATTGAAAAGCATTGACCGAGGGTAGGAAAATATATATCCCATTCCTTCCCTTACCCTTACACCCCTGCATGTATTGTATATCTATATATACAGAACTCACCTCGGGATATACCAAAACCGCCGGCTTCACGCATTTTGCCCCTACACATTCTCTGATTCTCTCTCCCAAAATCGTCCCTACACACAACAGTTCCCTCTATGGATATACCAAAACCGCCGGATTCTGATATAGCTGACAGAGTAGTCAGCAATCTTTACCTTGCTCTTGCTGATATCATTCTGTCTGTCTGTGGATCTCGATGGTGAGTTATTCTTGTTCTGCTCCGTCGGCTTTACCCTGTCTTGTTACTTGCACTGGAAAGGGCACTTGGCCGTATCTAGTGGTTGGGCGACGACTCTAACTCTACTTCTCAATCTTCTCATTGCACCGATGACATACTATTCTGGCATGATGCAACACGGCGAGGCAAAAGTTTTTATCGGTTTGAAGCTTGGTTGGATGATGTTTTCAATGCTCAACATCGTTCAACCTTACCACGATTTCGGTCTCTTGCAATTGTTCATCCTGTTTCCAGCGCAGGCTATCTTGGAGGCCAAATTTGAGAATATCACGTTACTGGCCTGGATCGCAGCTGCTGGAGAATTATCCGTTGAAGGGTGTCTGTGCATGTAAGTTGTTGGAAAAGAGTTTGATGAATGGTGGTGTTTGATCAACAAGCAAGAGATGAACCGATGATGAAAAGCTTTGATATATGCTGAAGTATTTATAGGTGAATAAAGCCAGAAAAAGGCTAAACTACCATTGGCTACAGATAGATTTGGTTCGATTGCAATCTCATAGAAAAATGTTGGGTGGATTTGTATGTGAATCATTCCCATTTTCTTCCATTTAACTATACAGCCCTTGATACCTGAAATGATTCGCCCAACCCGCCTAGGCACTGGCGGTCGCCCTCCGTCCTGCTCGAATACAGTCTAAGTACCCGCTTAAGGGCGATTAAACAGGCGCCTAGTCGCTAAGCGAACTATTGACCGCCTAGGAATCACCCAACGATTTCTGGAACACTGATCTAAACTAATGGGCTTTTGTTTTCCAGAATGAGATCTTACCCGGCGTGCAACTCTCATGTGTGTATAAAGAAGAAAGAGGAAGGCCATCTGTTTTAATAAAGAGGCTTGCTACTCGTGCAACATGAAAATCGAAAAAATTGATCGAAGCGTACAAAATAAGCACACTACCAAATTACAAAGGTTCGGTTTGTTTTTCGGTTTTGATGCAGTCTGCCAATCATTTCTCAATAATAAATGACAAAATCTGCTTCCAAGTTACAATGAACTATACAAAAGAATCTGGAATACACAGATTCAACATGTCGAGAATGCTTATTTACCGACTACTTTGACTGTACATGGAGCAGTTTTACTGATTCATAACCACCTAAAGAAGAGAAGAAAAAGAATATTTTTGTGATCTATTTTCAGTTCTGTTTCTTTATTGCATTTCAACAACAATACTTGTATATAAGACCACTTTGGCTCGGTAACCGTCTTCAGAAACTACAGCAACTCAGGTGTGTGGGAAATGCTCATCACATGCTAGCAACCTGTCGTCAATTGTGTGCGGTATAAAGGCGAAAAACTGCAGTGAGAATGGAGACCAGCAGAGCAGCAGCATCCAAGCTCACGGCTCGATTTTACGGAGTTCCCATTTACCCTCGCCGTCGATTAACCTGAGCTCCAGCGAGTGGAAGGGTATCAAAGCAGGCCGCTGCAAAACAAGGTAGCAGATAGTATTGAATCCAACAGCTTATATTAACCAATAAACCGAAGTGTAGTACTACAACGAAAGAACACTGTTTAAGTTGGTGTTCCAAACAGAGTTCTACGCCCTCGCTTAGGCGTCTAGGCGCTTGGAGGCCCTAACCCCACTCGGAACCGCTCAAGGCCTTTTACAAAACCGGTTGAAGTTGCAATGACTATTATTATTTCAGCATCCAAACGCCAGAATTCAAGCGAATTTTTCTTTTGGGAGTCCAGACAAGGTAGCTCCCAACATTCCAGACGTAATGATCGTCCAGGAAAGAAGCATCTAGGACAGCTAAAAGAATTAGCTGGTCAAGTTACCTGTGAGGATGTTATAAATGTAATCCCTGAGTTACTTGCATGTGTATATAGTTGCTCTTCAACATCGACACTTGTGGCACTGCATTTCAAATAAGAAAGTGGTAAGGGATTAAGATCATGCTCATGCCTTCGTCTCCAATGCAATTATGCGAAAGAGGAGAATAATGGAATATATTTTACTTGGTGCACTCATCAAGGACTCCAAACTGGGGCTTGTGAAAGAACAACCGTGCCTGGCAGAATAAAAAAAATGTTGTCAATGGCGATGCGACATGAAATATATCACAGAGAAAACATTGGAACTCACCATGCCCAATCGCTGTTGTTCCCCAAGAGATAAAATATCTTCCCAGTTGGGGCAAGCATCCCATCCGCCTTCTCTTTCTAGCAGATATACTAACTTAACATTCTCCAGAATGGTGTTCAGACGTGTATCCAGCAAGCTTGTGGCACCGACCGACTCTTGACCTGGATCTAGATTCGACTGTTTCAATCTGCAATGTAACCAAATGTAGATGTCCAAAAAGCAATTAAGTACCTTCTTGAATCAAATGCAGTTCTCTATTTTCGGCTTCCTCTTGTGACAGGGGGTAAATAATTTGATCTCTGAGGGTCCCTAAGCACGTATATGGTCGTTGAGGTACATAAAAGATACGGCATTCGGATTCAAGACCAACATTTTGTGGCGGTCTGATGAGTTTTCCACTGACGACAGGCCAAAGGCCTCGAAGGACTCTGAAAATAGAACTCTTTCCACTTCCATTTGGACCTAGAAAACAAACAAACATAAATTATAGAACAAACTTCATAGTAGGATACACGTAGAAAAGAAAATCTCTGACCAGTGATGAGCAATCCTTTCCCAGGAATAATATCACATGTTAACTGTCTAGCCAACAATTTTTGGGTCGGTGTGATAATATCCACCTTCGCGAAAGAAACAATATCATCTGATTGAGATTCTTTAATTTCAGATCTTGAAGAAGAGTCATCATAATATCCTGCAAAGATACAAAGCTATTGGAGATACTGCAGTAGAACACTATTTGAAGACAACAATTTAAGCTCAGTTAATGGTTTCCACGATGAAGCACACAGGAAAATGTCCAAGGCGCTGACATTTTCGAGATCGATAGATAAATACAACCGAACATGAATAAACCAACAAACTTGTCTTCTCCAGTATCCTCGATATTCTGTGAAATAACTAATGGGAAGCAACGAGATCAAGAGTCTAAACCTTGTTGAGCAGCATCAAGAAGCTCGTCAAGTTCAAAAACTCGGTTGACACTACCAGAAAGCTCAGCAAATTTTCTATGTAGTTCAAGAATATCTCCAAAGGCGAAAAAGCTTTGAGATACTACAGATGCTAAGAATCTCAAAGCATGTGCCAGTTCACCTGAAATATCATTTAGCATTAGAAAACTAATCATAGTCGCTGCGAAAATGATAGTCAAGATCACGGCCAACTGCTTTCACCTTGAGTTGAAGTCAAGGCTCGGTCGCCTTTGTGCTCCAAGGCATACAACAAGCTCAATCCCCATGTTACATTATGAGGAAGTTGCTTGGTAAGAAAGTCATCCATTATACTGAAGACCCATTTCTTCTTAAGATGCAACATCGAATGATTAAATAGCGATATAAATCTTGATTCAATCATCTGCAAGTCAAAAGAGCTCTAGTTACAGTCCAATTAATAAATTCAGATTATAGAAGATTGTAATATTCCCATCTGATGCAAGACTTAAGCTTAGTGCATAGGAAGAAGTTTGGCCACACTCTAACACAAACAGTACCCCACCACCACCACCGCCAGGGGCTCATCTCTCAATAAGATACAGCCGCCCCAGTTCAAGCTCACGACAACCATTAACTTTGCAATCTTTACCTTTCTCCAAAGAAAAAGAATGTATTCACGTCAAAGCTGTAAAACTAGTGCAGTACCTCTTCCTCTCTAGCACCACCACCAAAGAAAGCAATAGATTCTGCATGAGTCCGCAGTCGTTCATGCATGTACCTAATAGACAGAGTATCACATAAGGATGGCGCCCAACATCAGAACCTGAGAAAATGAGAAGAATAAAATATTTGCTCACCTAAATGTTCCCTCGAGGCGTTGTTCATCGCTTGTTAGTTTACCGAAGTCAGGCGTAACAATCCTTAGGAAACCTAAACCTAGAAACATGTACGCATAGAGAATAGCAATTCCTCTTTGACCAGTCAATAGCTTCATTCTCCAGGTGAACCTGAAGATTGAAATGTACAGGTTCAATATAAGCAGACACTATTATGGTTAGACGATAACTTTTCAAATACTCACCATAAGATATCCACAGTTGGTTTTACCATTCCAGTTACCAGTCCAGACAATTCAGCTGTTAACTTTTCCAAGTCATGTGTCAATCTCTGATCCGCATCAACATTTACACGTGACATATTGAAAACCTATAAAACATCAAAAATCTTTACTTTACCAAGCAAACAAGTCTGGTTTCTCAGAATTTTAAACAGAGCACACACACAGACACATATATATATATATATCAATGAGGTGGTACTTTCGACTGACTTGGCTTACCAATTCACAAGCAGTGTTCGAGAAAGCGCTAGGCGGATCCTGGACGGCCAGGGCCCATTCAGCGCCTAAGCGGTAATTCGGGCAAGGCGGATGACAACATACTAGCGCTTAGGCGCCGCCTAAGCGGCCTAGACGACCTACTTCTCGAACAGTGTTCACAAGTTTAACTAATTAAATTTGTAAGTTCTTCATAAAGTACTCCTACCTCTTCCCGTACAGACTAAATAGCAAAATTTTCTAACCAGTATGATGGTGATGGTTTTCGCTTTAAAGAGTTCACTAATAAATCTTGGTTATCATCCGCAAATAGTATAAAGTGTCTGGTACTAGATTCCAAAACTTATATAATGACAATAATTTGAATTAATTTCTGTTAGGCAACACCCTAGTGAAAGTCTATTCAAAGCAAGGCATGCATGAACGTTCTTGTCTTCAGATTCATGCAGCGCAGCTTAGTACCTTATAATATGCATTATTTCTTAAGTAGGTCTTAAGTAAGTGCTTAGACAGGCGAATCCTCCATCCAAGTGCAAGCAATGCCGTCAAGTTCCTACAAAGAGGAATGGCGACTAAATGTTTAACATATGAGGTCCAAATTAGTGAAGGTGCAGCAACTAACTCACAATTGAGGAGGCAAGAACGGGAAGCAGCTGAAGAACTTTGTCAAGAATGACATAAAGACAGTTTATTTTCAAATATTTTGAGAAAATAAAATTACCTCAAGGATGGTGCAACGAATGAGGATGCCATACTTTGAAGAACACTAACACCAATCAACTTAACGAATGCAGATTTATCTTGTTCCAGAACATATTTCACAGTTCTCCCTGATAGTAGCATAGAATTTAAAAGGCAATTTGAATGGTTCAAACGTGGTAGAACAGGAACAGGCGCAAACCATTTAAAGATGCGATTCGGTCTGATATCAAAGTCCTTGATACTACTAGTATGCCAACTGCAAGGAGTTGTGATCCCTGTTTATCGAGTAGTGTGGGTACCTAAAAAAGCAGCAGATTGGTGAGAGCAGTCAAATGATATGCCAGCAATAGCATAATATTAATATTGTCCAGTGAAGATTTATGCTTGGACAATGCATTTTATAACAACATTAAGGTAGTCAAACCGAAAAATAGATTCTGAAGATACATGATACAAGAAAGGAGAGAAGTAAAACGCAACACGCCAAATATATTATAAAAAGTTTGCTTGGTAAATAACAGTTCGAAACAAGATACATTTTCACCCCAAGTTTATAGCACAAGATCCAAATTGCTTCCGCAAGTGATTAACGATAAACAAGACCATGAAAGCAATAAGTAATTAATTCACAAGCTACATAAATATGGACCTTGGGCACAAATTTTTCAGTGAATTTGTCCAGATATAGATATCCAGAGAACCTCAGATACTAGAAAGACAGAGTAAGAGACACTGGCTTACTAATATCTTCAACATGGAAGCTACTCTCATATGCAATTTCCTTGGATTAGCTTTCAGCTGTGGGAAGACAGGTACCAACTGGTCATTTTCTTCAACCACAGATGAGGCTAAAAGCTCCGATGAATGGGACCTAGAAGCTGAAAATGCAGTTTCCTGACAATAAATATAGGAGAAAGTTCAAATAGCACGCAGATGCACCTGACATAACAAAAAACAGATATAGAAAACAAGGACCAACCTTATTTCTGTTGGCAAATGCACGCTGAACAGTCAGAGCATCACTTTGGCGCTCGGTCTCATAACTATTTTTCTTAACAAATTTGGATTCTGGAACAACTGGAGAGTCCACCCTGCATATTGATAGCATCATTGAGCAAAAGTTCAACACTACAAGTTTTTGGAATCAGAACTAAGTGTGAAAATTGCACGTTTTATAATGAACACTCCAGCCTCCTTCACCATCCAATGAAAGAACCACATCATGAAATGCAGCTAATGCAGGGCGATGAGAAATTGTTATGCATGAGGTTCCCATAGCTCGAACTTCAGCACAGAAGCGTTCCTCCATGTCAGTTGTCACAGCACTTGTACACTCATCTAAGATGGCAAATTTAGGTTTGTGGTAAAAGAGACGAGCCATCCCCAATCTTTGTTGCTCTCCAAGTGATAACTCATCACCCCAGTTAACCTCCTTTTCAGGTGGGTAACGCTCAAGCAGATACGCAAGATCAACCTGACACAAAACTCACAAAAATATTTTTCCCCTCAAGGATTTATTATAGAAAGGCGCGCAAAACATCTACTCAGTGGAATCTTACATTTTTCAACAGTTCCGCGATTTCACTTTGCATAAGCGGTTCAACTTCCTTATCTGCTGTCAGTGGATAAATTAACTGGTCACGCAGAGTTCCAACCGCAGTATATGGACGTTGTGGCACATAAAAGATCTCCTTGTTTAGATCAGAACCAATTCCAGGTTTCATAATTTGACCAGATACCAAGGGCCAAAGACCACCCAAAACTCGAAAAAGAGAACTCTTTCCGCTTCCATTTGGACCTTAAAATACATCAACAGGTATTACTATAACTTGAAGAATAAGATATAATATATATATATATATATATATATATACAAAACTTCATATGAAGAATAAGCCAGAAAACCTATTGGAACAAATACATATTACAAATACAGGTGGTTATTTAGGTAAGAGATCCAGAGTTGATATATGACATAAAATAAAGCTATAGGCCACTACCACTAACCAATGTTACCTAAATTTAGAAAATAAGGAGAAAAAAGATAAGTGTTCAATATAAGTAATAAGAATTATGGGTCAAAATCCTCAAGCATTAAGGTGGATTATCAGTAGCACCATGATGTAAAAACATCAAAAGAACAAGAGAATTTGTGAGAACGACAACAATAAGATTTTAAATATCCAGTCCCGAACTGAGGAGATCAAGAAAAATTCTTTTTTATTTCTGTCCTATGAGGGGAAAATCTAGAAACCAGTTAAAGACATATTGATCAAGATTTCCCCCTCCAAGGAACAATTTTTTTTAGGTAAATGCATCAAAGGATGATTAGTGTACTTTGTTTTATCTGTGTTTGTATTAATAAGACAGAAAAGCATTGTTCAATGAGTCTCGCTACAAACTTTGTTTGTTAATCAGGCAACAGGGTATTTGTTTCGTGCAGAATCCAAATGAATGTGAACAGCCATTTATATGAAATGAGATGCATGTAAGTTACGTTTTTCCTCTGTCTATATTACGAGGCCTAAAAAGTGTTCTCGAATAAGCCTAGCTACCGAGATAAGTTTGGATAAACTATAGAAGTGGAGACAAGAGTTACAGACCAAGTTACGTGAAATGGTCTTCAGCTAAAAACGTCATTACCTTGACAAACACGCAGCTAATCTGCCATCAAGTATCCAAATAAGAGGTTATGATCAATAATTCCCTGAAACAAAAGACCACCCGCCTTGACTTTTAAGTAGACATATATCTTCTCAAGAAAACATCCTCTATGATCGTTTTATCCAACCTATATGATATCTCCTAAAAAGTAAAAGGTTTATGTGAAGTAACAAGCGAAGATTTGGTACACTGTTCTTGAGTTCTTTCTCACCACGACAACATGGAATTTGAGGCACATGCTTGCCTCCTCCTTTTTGTATATTTAATTAACTTTAATAGTTGCGCAGGTAAGTTTTACTTTTACCTGATAAGAAAGCGCAAGCCTAATAATATCTAAGCAAATGGTAGATGGAAAAAATAAAATTTCACCAACTGAGCATACCTGTTATCAAAAGATTAGAGCCTGATTCAACCCTCAGAGACAAGTCGTCTACTAAAACATTACCAGTGGGAGTAACAACCTGAAATATCCAATGTACTATACCAATCATGGATAATTGAAAAAGTGGATATAAGGGAGTAAAAGTGTGGCAACCTTGACATTATCAAACTCAATGTAATTTGCCTCGGGAACATATTTCCTGCTCCCATCTGTTCGTTGAGATGATGAATCTTGCACAGCGAGCTCCTTGGATATAGCAAAGAGTTCGTGAATACGATCTGCATAACCACTGCACCAAGAGAACAAATTCATCCCTCCAAATAGTTAGAACATAATCTAAGCAGTAATTACAACCACAAAAAACATGTAAACAGGCCACAAAATCTAGATTACGGGATTCTAATAACTACATCATCCTTAATAAATACACAAACAATTAATGTGTCCATCAATAAAGTAGCAATACCTGAGGCGATTTAGTCTTCTTGAGCTACTAGAAAGAGTACCCAGGGACTGGAATAATGAAACTATGACACTGGTATGATATCTTAAATTGCTCAACATCTCCGCTCGTCCTAAGGTAGAAGAGTCGGACTTTAAATTCCCAGAAAAAAAGGGCTCAATGATCAGGATAACAGCAAAGGTAGCACCGAGATACTTAAGTAAGAAGTCTTGAATCATGCCAAACCACCATTGATTATGAAGAACCACCCTCATGTGCCTTACGAGAGCAGCAAACTTTTTATGTATGTGAAACTCTTCTCTCTTTTCTCCACCGTACAAGGCTATGCTTTCTGCATGTGTCCTTAGACGAGAATGCAGTTGCCTATAATCCCCTTCCAGCTGTTGTTCTTTGGACATAAGCTTTCCAAATGGTGGTGAAAAATTTTTAATAGCTGCTCCAGCCCCCAAAACGTATGCCTAACAATTACGATGCACAGAAAGATCCACATCACTTGGTTCAACAACACAAATCAATAACGAGAATCTAGTGCGTGATAAATTTGACAACTAGTTACCAGTATCCAGAAAACATATTTTGGGCTAGCATAAGAACATAGGCGCCAAGTATAAAGTAGTCCATCAGTCACAGCAACTAGGTCCTCTTGCACAAGTTCACTTAATTCCGAACAGTATCTCGGTATATCACTGGCAAATCGCTGCTCCGGATTGCTTATCCGACCATCAACATGAGACATCTTGTAATACACCATATTCTGAATAAATAACAGAACAAGTTATTATAATCTTCTGCAATCAGATTTTTTTCACTGTGTAGTGCAATGCCAACTAAGAAACAACACAATAATTGCTCGGAATGCTTAATCTATCAGCATAGTGGCTATTTATAATTCCTTCCTTTGAAAGCACGGGTAGTGTTTCGAACAAGTAATAAGTACGTATGTGGATATGATACAAAAGAAGCACATACTCAATAAAAAATGGATGGGAGAATTAAATAATACAATGTGTAGAAATAACTATGTACTAAAGTAAGCATAAAAAGTAACATAATCCAATCATCATCACTGATGCATGCATCATATCAATCCAAGTATAAGTGGATTCCAAATTTACCTGAAAATACTGTGTATGTGCGAGCTTCGTCAAAATACTTCGGAACCGTAAACTTAAGGTCCCTGTTATGTACTTAGAGGTGGAATTTAATGTCGACAGGAGAAAACACAAAAAGATATTTTCCATAATAAGCCGAATAAATGTTGGAACACGCCGGAGGAAAGCAGAACGGAAAAGGAAGCCTTGTACTTTAGCTAATCTGTTGCTTACAGCAGTTCTGGAGACCTGAGATGGCATGAGGCTATGCATGTCATTGGTAGTAAATATTCCGATTATAATTTGGAGGAAAGGTAAAAGAGCAACCAAGGTGATTGAGGGAAATAATTATGGTATCAAATCAATGAATTGCAGAAGAGTCTGAAAACAATAAATCCAAAAGCAAATGCCTTACCTAAGCATGGATGTTGTTCCAGGGGCAAAATGAAAATAATAAACAGACCATGCCATGTTAAGATGCAAACTTTAGAGAAGGTGGTACACAATTATTAAAGTATAAATCAAACTTCACCCAACTAAAAGGGGAATCTTTACCGCTATAGCCACCAAAGATAAAAGATCAATTGAGCCCATCCGCCCCATCCGAGACAACAGAATAGCAGCCAACACTTGGAAAGACCTCAAACTTCCTTTCCCGCGCCTACTCTTTTTGGCATTCTTATCATTTCCAATTAACTGATCCAGTTCATCTTTATCTTCTTTCACTCCATTAGAATTTTCAAAAGCATTGCGACTTTTAAATTTTTTTTGTGACTGCATGTACGTAGCAGCAGCAATTCCGCCAACAAAGGCAATACTAGTGGCAAGCAGTATAGCTTTCCTGAAATAGAAGAAAATTAACAAATGCACAAGTTATGCATGTGGAACAAAATAGCAAATTGATAATAATAATAATAATAACTCCGAGTGCAGCCAAGCCATATCTTCATTTGTTTAATTAAGACAAGTTTCATCACATGGGTCATAACCATGTTATATTTCTGGGTCGGCGTTTGTCAAATTTATATGCGTACATTCTTGTTTCAAGGATTTATGTTTCTTCTTTCCTTCTGAAATCAAAAGCAGGAAATAATGAACCATCATATAACCCTGAGAAACATACCCATCATATGATGTCATTTTTATTTAGATAAGTCAAATTTTTCAATAGGAGCACAATGTCTAAATTCTACACAGCTTTGCAGTATGATTCACCCCAATTCTTAACTATGCAATGTGCGGCCATTTACTACATAGGCAAATCTTATATAACATATAACTCACCTTCTAGATGCAAAAAGCCCTCGACCATGGCCAGTCAACTGCAAAAGCTGAAGAGATGGCATCTTTGAGGGCAGGCTCCACTACAAATATCAGTGGCTAGCGATTGCCTTTAGCTAAAGAGTAAGAACATATAATTCTCTTACTGGAAGGTTGAACTGAAAATAAAAATAAGAGATTCAACATTTATATGAACAGCCAAGCATCATGCAGGGAAAAAAATTCTTATTATGTATTGGTTGAAAGACAGTTAAATAACAGCTATTTGGCGTTGATATACCATGCGAAAAAACTCATACAATATAAGTATTTACGAATTCGCCAACCCAGCCAGTCAAAGATACATGAATGCCATACATGTTAGAGTAGCAACTAGCAAGTCAGAAATTAACCATTTTCTATTTTCACATATACATTGGACATTGAAATAAAAGAGAAGAATGGCAAAAAATTGTGTGCAAACAACATACTATAACTGCTCCCTTGAGATTAGATCATTAAAACAAGCTTGGCAAAGTTAACATGAGAAGGGACAAGCGCAACTATAAACTGGAAAGTACAAAACTAAAAACAGGATGCAGAAATCAGAACTATCAAAATGATTAAGATTTGTTGGAGAAAAAAAAGAATATATGAAGTAACTAATTATGTTAATCAAGCTCACGTTTTGTTCTGATTCTTCGCGTTTGTTCAAGTACGAAAGAGACGAAATCCCATTATTAAAAAGAAACAAAATCTCACACATCGTTTAGATAACCAGAAAATACCCTCATGACTGCAGGCACCACCCGCCAAATAGAGCTTATAATGACTCTCGTAGTCTAGAGTTTCATCTAACTGAATATATCTCGGAAAAATACCATCACGGCAACGGCCATCCGCTTCCCTCGTCAACAAACACTGCAAGTAACCTGTGCCAATTGAATATTTTCAATAATCATTCAGATAACAGAGTCAACTGAAAAGGGTATGTTCCTGGGTACTTTCAATAATCAATCGGACAACACTGTGAACTAGAAGCGAAAGACCCCCTTATATCCGCGCCCTAATTTTCCAATAATCTGATTAGCTCAGCACATGGGTAGCTCGAATGAAGCTAATCCGAGGAGGAAGCAAGAATGACTGGTATCTTCGGAAACCGCGGTTTGATAGTAGCTACCCCCATTTCTTAATAAAAATATCGGCTCTATAAGAAGAAGAAAAAAAACATTTTACAGTCGCACAAATGTGGTACGCAGCAGGTGCGTCTACCGATGCCAATAGTATGTCATTTCCTTTTTTGGTCGGTGTATGGATATCAATTTTTGGGTTTGGTAACCTCCTATTTTATTATTAATTTATTATTATTTTTTTATTTAAAATATATGTAAAAAAAAATATTAAACCTTTTTAATATTTTCTAACCAAGTCAGTAGTCGGAAGACGATTTTTTTACTGTATCATCTCCGACGGTGAAAAATCTTAAAGTTTAAAAGTTCAAATCATGGGTGCCGCCGTCGCAGCCTTAGCCGATTCAGTTACTGCCCTTGTCGTGATCGTCTCCGACCTTATTGCCGTCTCATTCATCGACTTTCGTGTCATCATCGCTTTTGCAACCGCCTTCGCCTCCGAAGTCGCATGCCTCATCTTCTTGTGCAACAACATTGCCAAACCATGCAATTTTGCATCTAATGCTGCCCTCGACACTGCACTCGACGACTTTATCGTAGCGATTGCCGCCTTTGACTTTGTAACTGCTGAACACCATGACCCGACAGGTTCAGTCTGGATAATCTCGATGCCACTAATGCAGCCCAAATTGCCACCGTCTTTTGGAGCTTATCATCCAACTTAGCTGCTTCTGCCTCTAAACTTCGCCGTATGTCCGGCACGATCAAATTCTTTGACGTTGTCTCTGACTTTGCCCTTCAGGCCGAATTACTTGGAAGGCGAGCCATACGCGGTGACATCAACCACCGTGATAGAAAAACACATACTAGGCCCAATAGCTGCCTGTCGCGAATGCTTCGTTTAGAATATGGGAAGAATGGAAGATGATGTCGATCAGCATTGTGGTTCGTCTATCTCGTCTAATGATACGCTGCCACGGTCACCGAATTAATCGTATCTGGGCTGCTTAAACCAAACCAAACCAAACATACCCAATAAATCCCACCCTTAGGCAGGGCCTGGGGAGGATAAGATGGACGCAATCATACCCCCACCCCTCAACAGGATGGGAAGATTGTTTTCGTGAAGACCCTCAGCTCGGAAGAAAAAGAAAAAATAATAATAATAACACTCATAATCATAATCCTAGTAATAGTAGTACTAATTATAGTGATAATAGTAATAATCTTAGTCCTAGCGGTAATAATAGCAATAATAGTAATTATTATTATAACAATAATAAAAGGAATAAGCGAATATAGCAGAAAATAAACTATTTATCTCAATCCTACACTACATATATCCGAAATAAAATAAATGCATACACAAATAAGGAGCCGACTAAACGTATCTGGGCTGCTTGTGGATATCAAATAGGAAGAATCTAGTATATAGAATATTGATGATAATTTAGTCTCGACTATCCAGGTTCCGAACGAATGTGCTGTTGGGTTTCGAATGAATCTACTGTCGAATTCCGAACAAATGTGCTGCCGAGTTCCGAACAAATGTGTTGTCGGATTCCGAACGAATGTGCTGCCGAGTTCCGAACGAATGTGTTGCCGGGTTCCGAACGAATGTGCTACCGGGTTCCAAACGAATGTGCTACCGGGTTCCGAACGAATGTGTTGCCGGAATCACGACTATCGACATCACGACTGTCGGTATCACGACTGTCGGTTCAGTCTGGATAACCTCGATGCCACTAAGAAAATGGCTTTGACGATGTCGTGTGATGTCGTTCGCCTCGGATACCGCCAACCACGATGCCGAAGCAGTCGAAGAAAACCTTCATGAATGACTCGACCCGTCAATCTTGTTCAATCGTGGTGAACCTGACGGGAATTGATTGTCGTCCTTCCCGTTCCAGTCCATCCCATCAAATTAGAACATGAAACGACGCACAGAGATGCTTCATTACATTATTTTATAATACATTATATTAATATCGTCAATTTTATTATTAATAATCAATTACATTGATCATTGTAAACAGTTAGTTACATAATCAACGCCAAAGAAACTGAAAGACATGCTTTATTACATTGGTAAATTGGCACAATGAACTATGCAAATAATCTCGTCATCTTGGAGGTGAAACCAGTTGAAAATTCTGTGTTGATCCAAATCATTTATGAGATTCGGACAACTTTATCCCGTCTTAATTAATAAATTATTGCACTTTTGGATTTATACGTAACGTCAGAGCCTCTACTGCGGTGAGAGGAACGAATGCACTATCCGAGGTCTATGTGTGTGTGCTCTTTTAAATCCAGGCTTAATAAAGGTTTTATCCAGAAATAATCATTTTAAATAATACTCGTATATCGATTATGATAATCCTTTATACAAAAATAAAGTTACAAAAATAAATATTGTTGTGAATGATCAAGCCATATTCTGGGATCGTGGTCGGATCGATTGAAGCGTATTAGTCCTGATCCAAACTTTCTCTTCCAAACTTTTACCGTGTAGTCGATCGCCTAGAAATGGTCGTTTGATGGAGATTCATGTTCAGCAAATCTTGTGGATGACCTTAAGATGGCAAGAGAAGAAATAAATTTCCTTCCAATGTCAGACCGCATCTCATATCTATTGCGAACGGGAAACCTATCCTATGAGCGACGAGAAATTGGTTCTTCGCATCATGCAAAGTCCATAGGGACAGCTCACTTTATCCTGGAAGACACACCAGCACCACTTCAATGGTAAACAAAACATTTGGAGGGTGGGGGTGTAATTTGTAGAAGGCTGCTGGTTCGTCTTCCGGGATAAAGATAAATGCACATAATAATATGGTATGCCTTATTCTGGCGGGGACGGAATCGGAGACGATGAATGAAGCACCGTTGGCAACCATGCTTACAAATGAGTGAGTGAGGAGTAGTTTTCTTTGGTTGTTGTTGTGTATCTATTTATAGAACAAGATCTTGAATGATCATCAATGTTCCAGTTGTTCTACAGAATTTGAATGAATTACTCTGCTCATGGAAAGACATGCAGTGTATGAAAAGACTACACGCGCATTATTTTATTTTAAATACTTATTTGTTTGGATAAGTATTCAAATAAACAAGTATTTGAGGTTTCGAATTTAGGGTAAGGGTCCGACTGAGATATCCGGATTATCCGCAAATGCGTCGTTGTTTTGTCGACTGATGAGTTATTTCCGATTTTACTATTCAGGTATTTCATTATGGCTAAAATATTTTTAAAAAAACTCATATTACTCTATTTGACACGCTAAGTGAGTATAAATGGACTCGACATAAATGTGAATACATTAATTTTTATCGGGTGCTGGCTGCTAAGGCACTTGTGGAATTAGAGACAATATTTTCAAGAAGATTGTAAACAAAGAGACTTCATTACATAACTTGTAAGAGCAACTTGTCTTGAATCTTGGATGTGAATCAATCATACATTATTTGTGTCACGGTTTATATAGGCGTTAAACGAAATTTAAACTGTATGAAAGTGATGAATTAAACCACAATTATGAGTCCATGTATAATTTAAACGAAGTTCGGTATCAGCGAGTTAAGACTGTGATTTCGTGTCGGATTCATTTGCTGCTGCAAACGTATCTATACAAGGTGACTTGGCCTGAATGTTCTCCACGACTTCTGTCTCGTTGACGTTGTGCTTATGTGCAACCAGTCCGTTAACTTTGGTCTCACCCATTGCCACATCAATTGTCATGGACTCATATCTCGGCATAACTATGGAGTCAGCCTGCGTACATTCTGTCACTCCCTTTGGATGCAAAACAACTTACAAGGTGTGTCTCGTTGAATTCCCCATTTTCACGTTGGTTTAAAAATTCCACAACATCGTCGTTATCATGCAGGAAAATGGTAGACTTTGCATGGTCGAACTTCCTTTTAGGATTGTAATGCAAAACTAAATCTGTTATATCTCTACTAAGACCATATCTAGTTTAAATGAGATCCAATAAAGATGCGATCAATATATTCTCCTCAATTTGAATAACTCTCAAACTACAGTCGACGCCTATTTCTAGAATATGTTACTTTATCAAGATTTACAATTTGATAAAATAAAGTCAGCTTCATCTGCAAATAATAGAAAACAAAGCAACGTATATAATATAAATACGTAGAATCAAGGAGTTGGGTTACTCGACCAAACACAGTAATCACGACTACAGGTGTCGGGTGACCGAATGCAGGATGTAGCCTGTATTCTTGTCTCTTTGTCACAAATCGACTCAATTAACCCAGAGAATGAACGTTCGGATCACGGAATTAAAATTATCACACCAAAATTCATGACCCATATCGAGAACTAAATAATCTTGTCCATAAATCAGCTAGAATTCAGAATTAAATACACCTTCAAAAATGGAACACAGATTAGATCAAGGAGTCGGGTTACTCAACCAAGCACGGCAATCACGACGGCAAGGTTTCGGGTGACCGAATGAAGGTCACAGTTTGTATTCTTGATCGACTGAATTAACTCAAAGAAAGAACGTTCGGATCACGGAATTTAAATTCTCACACCAAAATGCATGATCCATACCGCGAACTAAATAATCCTGTTCATAAATCAGCTAGAATTCAGAATTAAACGCATCTTCAAAAATGGAACACAGATTAGATTCGCCCTATTCACGCGGCGCCTGATGATGCTCTAGGTCTCTCTGTCCTTCTTGCTCTCTTTGAATATGTTTACGGATAAATTGAGTCTAGAATTGAAGAAAAATGTTGATTTGTTTTTGACGATGACCGGAAAATCGTAACGGTGGTTGGTTGGCAGAAATGAGTGTTATTATATTAATTGGTTATTTAACATCGGCGTTTATTATGATAAATTTAAATATATTTAATTTTTTATTTATTTTTAAAAAAAATTACAACTTTTTTTTTAATGATACTTTTCGAAAACACATTTTGAAGTTGGAGCTCAATAATGGTTTTCTTCATTGGAGTGAAATCCCTGTTCTAAATTCTAATCTCCATCCACGTCATCCTGAAGACAGACAGACTTGCTCTGCATAACCCTTTGGTCTGTTCAGTTCCCACATTAATTGCTGCTCCCACCACAAGAATTTCTCCCTTCCTGTTTCTGCAACCATGTCATCCCGACCCAACACTCTCACAAATCTCAACCCGTCAGCACCGGACTACAAACCCGTAACACCGGGAGTCACTCCAAACGCAGATGCACCACCGCCATACTTCCTACTACCCTCGCCGCCTCACGCCGCCGCCGAACCCCAAGTCCAGCCATTTTTGGGTTACGCACCGAGACAACCATTACGCTACCCCATATACCGTCCTCTTTATCTCACATACAACAGTTGCTATATCAGACCACAAAGCATCATAGCCTTACCCACACACACCTCGCTACCACCACCACCGCTACAAGGGGAGGTTTTCATCCGCCACCGGCGGCCCGGAGTAGGATGCAACTGGCCGATAGGAAGACCAGTCAACCTGAAAGTTGATCAGAGGAAAGAATCCGATGGAAATAATGTTTTAGGGCTTTACCGGGATGAGGAGCTTACGACGGTCATGATCAAGAATATACCATATGTTTGCTCGTAAATTCTTTTTAAGCCCAAACCAAACTATAATTGTTCTCCTTTTTTTTTTCTTTCCTAATCTTCTCTATTTTCGTGAGCAGACGTCAAGATCTCATTACAGCCTTGGATAAATTCTGCAGTCGGGAGAACAGCAAAAGATTTCGTGATACAAGTTTTATTTCTGCCTATGATTTTGTATACCTGCCTATTGATTTCAGGTATGCCGAAAACAAACCCTGATGCTGTAATGTTATGGGTTTACCGAAAATTTCCAAATGTGGTATGTTATATTCCGGACTGTCGCCTTACATCCCGAATTAAATCTAACGACCAGAGTTAAAATTTGGGATGTAAGTCAACTCGTTATGGTATACCATCAGGTTACATTTTTTTAACCCCTGACAATGCATAGAAGTTATACTGACAATATTTCCGACCTAAATAGAAGTTCTGGTTTGATTACATTTTGGGTTTTGTGTTCAGCACGAAAAGGAGTCGAGGCTTCGCGTTTGTGAACTTCATCAACACGAGATGCGTTTGGGATTTTTTCAAAGCATTTCAGCTCAAACGTTGGCCTATTATCCATGGGGAGTGGAACAAAACACTTGAAATTGTTCCTGCAAAAATCCAGGTACATACTCATACGAAAAAGTAAAAAAGTGCAGTAATTTTTTTCCGCCATTTTCATTCCTCTTGCAGATTTGATATGATAAGACATGGTAAAGATATGATGTGATACATGTAATGATTTCTTGTAATGAATCTATTTAGGGGAAGCGAGATTTGATTCATCATTTCTCTGGTTCTACTTTCGAGTGTGATACTGATGACTACCTGCCCGTGAGCTACAACCCGGCTCGAGATGGCTCCGGGCTGCCCGTTGAGATGACTGTTTTAGGGAACCGTGGTGCTTCATATCACACGTGCAGAACTAATCATAAGGCCTACAAGAGAGATCGGACTACTTTACGGCGGACTGAAAGTTGAGTGACAGTGCTGGAAAAGTATCCTGTTGCACGGTCCTACTTGTGTGGCAGGATCTGGTTCTGGATGTGGGTATTTACTTCTGTAACCTTCTTTTATATTGTGTCTGTACTGTTAAAAAAAAAAAGTATTGTGTGTCTGTATGTGTATGTAGAAGACTAAGATTGATGTTGGTATTTTGGAGTTGTGCCATTTTCGGGCATAACTTATAAATACCATATATCATCAGATCAGGTGCTGTGAAATAAGGAACTTGTTGTATTTTCGACTATTTCTCACGTTAATTGTTGGTGTGCTTTGACTTAGATGGGATGATGAGTGTTTGACTGGATAAATTAGGGCTTCGGGAGCTTGTTTTGCGATCGAAATCATGGAATTTTTAGGTATGAAAATTGGACATGGGCCTTGCTAAAAAAAAAAAAGAAAATTGGACACATGATTTTTCGAGCATTGGATGGAGACGAATGTATGATTTTTTTTTTCATAAAATGGACAAAAAATATATTATTTTAACTATTATTATAAATATGATTAAAGGGAGTGATTATATTTCTCAAATTTCATAATATACTCACTATTTTAATTCGGGCTAACAGTTACCAACATTTTCATGCTTCAACGGAGCCCAGCGACTCTGTTATTGGAATTTTATAAATTATAATTAAGTATTACTCAATGCCTATTTTACACAAAAATATTATTTTTTTTTTTTACTTTTTGTCAATTTTAGAATCTATGATATTTTGCGTAAGTGTTTAAAAATAATTATTTAAAATTTTAATTTAATTATACATGATAAATTTAACATTTGATTATTAAAATGACATTCATTTATTTAATTAAAGTATGTTAGATAAGGTCAATTTGATCATAAAAATATTTAAATTTGAATATTATTACAAAAATATCACGCTTATTTTTAAGAAGGAAAAAAAGATCTCATTAGGTGCTTATTTTTAAGAAGAGAGAGCTTGTAAAAAAAACACAAGTACTAGTACTTGTATTATGCAAAACACTCATTTTATTTTAAAAGGTACTTATAAGCACAATTAGAATCAAAAGTACCTCGCGCAAAACAGGCCTTTAATCAAAGGGTAGCAAGTGTAACGAAAATACTTGTGATGGAGTTGTAACTTCGTCGAACCATGAGATTTTGATATTCTATGTATAGGCTTTCAAAGCGTATGGATAATTTCGGTAGTGGAAGATGATAATATTTGAAATTAAAATGAGGGTAAAGTATTTGAGCGGAATTATATAGACACCACCATAAACATGGTTAAATGAATTAAAACATGATAAAATAAGTAAGGGAAAAATAGACTTCACTATTATGAATATTTGTGTGAATATCCATTGTACATATAAATGACTTTCAAACTTCATATGAATCTAGTCATGTACTATTCCAATGTATTTGATTTTTCCATGTAATTATACATGAATCAAGAAAATTCATGTATAGAGGTTTAATGTAGTTCATTCCCTTATGCTTGTACTTGTGCTTATAAATAGAGGCTCAATGTTGATGTAAGATGAACTTGTGAAAAGGAATAAAATCTCTCCCTTTGTGTTCTTGTTATTCTTCATATAATCATACACTTGCTCTATATATTTTACAATATTCACAACCATTTAATTGTTCACTGGATCATTATCACTCGAGAGCCCTTGCCTCTAATTCCGCTTTTGACTCCTCATCCGGGTGAAATACCACATGATATTTGCACGACGAGGGCAAACTGTGAAAGAAATTTTGAACTAGCAATTAAAAGTAACTCTTTTTTTTAAATATTGGGAAGGCACGAAGCCATGTGATTTACAAAGTTGGCGCTGACCATTACGGTGGACGGAAGTTCACCGAATTTCAGAATGAGAATGATGCTGGACCCAGTTCATTCGAGATGCCCAGATGCTGTCCAAGATCTCCCCTTCGGTGGTCGTCCGCCCCTGCGTGCGACCTCCTTAGGCCCCACGACTCATCCCCCCTGGGTGTAAGTCGCCGGAGAAAATTGGTTCATTGGGATCATTGCAACTAACCATGTGATGGTCTGGTGCTTCTGGGAAGACGTGGGTGTTACTGTCCATGAGGCTGAGGCCCTTCTTAGCATAGAACTCGGCTAAGGAGTTCTCGCTCCGAGGTGTAAAGGACCAGGAGACGAACCAGAAGGATTCTACGGTGGTGTGAATAGCACGGACTAGGGAGTGAACTTTGGAGGACGATACCAAATTTAACGCCTCCTTGGAATCGGAGAAGACCGAGATCTTCCTTACGCCTAATCGATGTGCCAGTTTTAAGCCGCTGTAAATTCCCTATAGTTCTGCTTGGACCAAGGTGGTTCTCCTGATTCTTTTGGAGAAAGCCGCCACCCAAGTCCCATGGGTATCATGAATAACTCTGCTTATTGCACTTAGCTGGGAATTTTGGCAGACTGCCCCATCCACATGGAGGGAGAAGGTATCCACCGGAGGCTCAACCGCATTGCTGGGAGCGAGGCTTGGATAGGAAACTGGGGCATGCTGGCGGCGCAAGTTGAGCATCGTGCACCGGTGTAGTTCCTTTGCTGAACAGGAGATGGAGATTACAAGGGACGGGAGGGCCGTTGAAACATTTTCAAACACTTCGAGATTCCTTGTTCCAGATTGAGTAGCAGGTTATTGCGAACCACAGCTTTCAGGGGATGGATTCATGGCTCGAGTTTGTCTGCAGGTTAGTTAGAAACCAAGTATAACAGTTCATCTCCAGCCAGAATGGCATACCTGGAGAGGCAAGCTCCGTCCACACTCTTCTGCTCCGATGGCAATCTCGGAGTAGATGGAGTTTAGTTTCCTCATTGGGGCAGAGGTGACAGTTGGAGCTGGTGGCGATTTTCCGCTTGTAACGTTGGCTATTAGTCTAGAGGACATCATGGATGGTCTTCCAGAGGAAGAGTTGTATTTTCTCAGGGATCGCCAATTTCCAGATCAATTTCCAGATTGGGTCCAGGCGTCCCTCCTCCGGCTGACGAAGGAAGAGGTATGCGCACTTGGCCGAGTATTGTCCATTCTGAAACCATTTCCAGCACATGGAGTCCTCTCCCAGGGACTGGTGAGGAGGGTGAATGGCCTGGATTTCTAGCAGTACATCCAGTGGCAGAAGATTAGATAGGCTGGACCAATCCCAATCCCCTGAAAGAGAAACGTAGGAGGCAGTTAGCAGGGACATATCCAAGACTGGTAAATTGGTATTTACCTTAGAGATTAGAGCCTCCCCTGACACCGTCCAGCTGTCCAGCCAGAATCGACATTGTTGACCATTGTCAATATTCCAGGATATGCTCCTTAGGACTAGGTCCCATATACTATGTAGTTTGTTGAAGAGATGAGAGCCTTTGATGTTTGGGAAGCCACGCCGAAGTTGCGTCTTTGTGCACCTGTACTTCGATAGAAATAGTCTTCCAAGGTTTAGGAGGCCCTGCGATTAGGTTCCAAGCTAGACGCAGCAGGAGGACAGTATTGTGATCTGCCATTTTCCGCAAGCCAAGCCCTCCATAATCCTTCGGCATACAAATATTATCCCATTTCAACAGGCTATACCCCCTAGTATCTTGCGAACCACTCCATAGGAATTGGCGGGTGATTTTGTCCATGGCCCCACATTTTGCTAGGACCTTTGGGCCCAAGAGCTAGTCCTTTTACTCACAAAAAAGGCCTTAGTTATTTCAGCCCCTAAACTAGAATGGCTCACCTTCTGAATATTACGGTTGTCGGAGGGCTGAAATGGAAGCTCACATTGAAGAGCCGCCAAAAAGAAAGACAAGAAAAAATTAGGGAAGAAGAAAAAAAAGAAAAGTGATATGTATTGAAACTATCCCACACCTATTATAAAAGTAAGAATAATGAGGTTTAAATAGTAATGTGAGTTAAAATCAAATCGCCTTTCGCTTAAGATTTTTATGAGGATAACCCACGTTTCTACCAAATTAATATCGCACATGCACCCACACATACGAGATCTGCCTATGTGGGCTCGATTTATTCATAGCCTATTAACCCATGAGTTGTGGGCGGGCGGCCCATTAAACCCAGCAGATGTGGGCGGGTGGGCCTAAGACCCGATTAATGGGCCGAGCTAGATTTTTTAGTTGTATCAGGGGAGGTTCTGCTGAGTTTAAACGGTGTGGGTGTTTAAGTCAGACAGGGCTTGCCTAGTCGGACTTGAGGGGGAGTGTTATAGTATCCCACATCGATTTGACAAGGTGGGGAAGAATAGTTTAAATAAGAATGTGGATTAGAATCTCAAGATTTTAATGAGGATAATCCATATTCCTACCAAAATAAATCCCGTACGCGCACCTACACACATGAGACCCACAATATATTTATTCAAAAAGCCCATTGACCCTCGAGATGTGGACCGGGAGGCCCCAGACCTGATTAATGGGCTGGGCCAAATCTTTTCAAAGGCACCGAGACCCGAATAATGGGTCGGACCAGATTTCTTCAATATGCATCCACTCTATTTGTCTACTTGTCCAAATTACAAATAATATACCACAAGAAAATATTGACAAGAAAAGTTCAAGAAAATGACGTGGTGGAAAATGATTTAAATACATATGAGCCTTGTCCGGACAGGAAAGACAGTTACAAGGAATTTCTCAAGGAGGTTTAAAAACAAAGGAGTTTGTTGGAATGCCTCTCCTTGAGGCCTGATCAGGAATCTCAAACCTTGTTATTGATGTAGCACCCAGGCCTCTCCCTGGTTGTCCACTCAGAACGGCACTGGTATGGTCATGGGGACCTAGGCCGAAGCTGATATCCGTAGCATCCATTGTCATTGGCACAACAGAGTGTAAGGCCGTTAAGGGGTGTGTACCCCCTTGGCCATCTCCGGTGGAGATATCATCATTATTGGAGAAACGCATAGTGAAATGAGAGTTCCTTAAAGCAGCCTTAGCTAGTAGGTCAGCCGAACCATTCTCGGCCCGTGGGATGTGCTGTGATGAGACTCGATCTAGAGCTTATTTCATGCTTTATTTTATATCATTTCATGCAATTAACATCTATATTTCGAACAAAAACATGCTTATTTGCTCTAGGTTGAAGAAGGAAGCTACATTAGCATACATTGGTACAAATCTACCTATTTTAGGGTGCAATGTTACAACTTGCAACTTGGAAGATCATACTCCAAACAAGAGAAGGATTTTGGCCACTAATCTTAGCAACTTCCTGCCTAAACCAAATTAAGGAGGGAAAACTTAGTCCAACCCCAAGTCAAACTGAGGGCAGCTCCATCTTTTCACTTCCACACTTAGACGAGGGTTAGAGACGACGACAATTCGAAGGGAATACAATACACTACCACTTCCGGACGAGTTCTCCTTGCAACAAGTGAGATTCTGCAGATTTTGGGTGCGAACAAGCTGAAAAGGGAAAGCTTCTTCAAGTCCGAAAAGGGTAACCTTGTCTTCTAGTCTATTCTTCTTGTATTATGGCTATGAACATGTTTTCAACTTGTGCTTTTCGGGTTCATAACTCAAGTATGAACTAACTTTCTGCGGCTTGGGGCTCGGTTGAGCCTCAACTATGTAACATCACTATATATTTTGCATGATATGAAGGTCCTCATTTAGTTTCCTTTTACATATGTTTGTGTTCGGCCGAATTGTGAATGAGGGTTATGTGCATGCTTAGTCTTCTTAGCTAATTCTTGCACCGATTGATGCTTAAAGCTTAGTTCATGGGGTGACAATGTGAGCAAATGTGACTACCTTCTGTTTGTATGAGTGCTTACCTTAGCCTAGGTTAGATTATTTGTGTACCTCATTTATCTTGGAAATCTTGCCTCGATAACTCGATCACAAGAGCTTGTTAGACTCTAAATACAACCACATCTTCACCCAAGAGATTACTCTCGGGCCCCAGATGCCATAGTAAGGTGTAGTTAATCTTGTAAACTCAAGGTCACCTCTTTTGAGGTTTAGAGTGGCTATATAACTTGCCCGTGAGCAGCAACTACACTTGAGCCCTGTGGTATGTTTGAACGAATGAACTTTCATGCATGTGAATGATAGGAAGTGTTGCATAGTGAGGCAAGATACCTTGCCCTGAGCCTTCTCTATGCATTGTCCTATTTTTGTCTTCTAACTTTTGATTCTGTCATCTCGTGTTGTGACAAAGAATGCCTAGTACTTGGTCCTTATGTTTGAGTTTGTTTTAGAGCATTTTATGTTTAGGTTGTAGTTAAGCCAATCCACTTATGCTCGGTTACCCTGATTGTGTTTGAAGCTTGACTAGATTAGGACTACTCCCTGTGGAGATGACCCTTGCTCACCAAGGATTTATTACTTGCATGACTGTGTATGCTTGCACATTCGTGTGACATATATTTGTCCTATCATGCTGCAGCACCACGTTGGGCCACCCTTTTAGATGCTCGCAGATTCTTCGCACAAGTGGTTCGGCAACCGCATTCTCCCCGCACCAAAACAATAAGTCAAGCACTTCATAGCAATCGGACATCAGCTTCACATTGCGAAGCTTCAAGAAGAGGATCCTTCCAATGCTGTGCCACAAAGCCCATAGTTCGGCCATCAGGACGGAGCAAGTGCCTATCCTGCCCGAGAAATCACAAATCCAACGGAAGGAAGCATCTCAGACAACAACACCAAATGCTACCCGATTAGAACTACGGTGGACTGCCGCATCTGAATAAATGAGAAATTCCACACTCGATTATGACAAGGCCATATGACTGTCCGGAGAGAATGGTAATCCGTACAATGCCATGGATTTGATCACCTGTGCACGATGTGCAACCTGAAGGACTCTCTGTTTTCAAGAGAGTGAGCCTTTATTGATGATACCACTGCAGTAGTGGTACTGACTTTGCCTTGGAACACAAACTCATTCTGCGATGTCCAAAGATGCCAGCAAGTAATGGAAAACATCACCTGTACACTAGTGAAATCGTTAGTAGCATCTGTACAATGAAAAAGCCAATCTGTCACTCTGGTAACAAACTAGAAGTCCGGACAGATCATGCTATCGAGAGCCTGCCAAACTACTTGGCTGCGATGGAAGTCACGTAGAATGTGAAGTATGGTCTCGTTCTGCCCGCAAAAGACACATTCAGGAGAAGTCGCAATTTTTCTGTGGTAGCGCTCGTCGTTTGTCCATAGACAATTCTGGGCTGCTTTCCACAGAAAAACCTTAACTCCTTCCTGAACTTTGAGGCTCCATAAGTAGCGCCAGTGTGTGCTGTCGAGGATGAGGGGTGTAGAAGCTACGAGGTCGTATGAGGAAGATGCTGAGAACTTCCCATTCGAAGAGTGCCTCCAAAGTATTATATCAGGACCAGCTTCCCGAGAAGGCGAAGGAGTGGCCATAATGCACTGGATTCTCGGTTCTAGCATCCATTGTGTCTGTGGGCACGTCCCACCCTTTAGAAGGAGAGCTGAAATCTGCAACACAAAGAGATAAGTCACTGTCAGCCAATGGCATAAGAGAGAGCGAGTGTAAGGGCAAGGAAAGACTTCCCCGGAAATCGGTCCAGAAGTGAGCCGACGAGCCATCTCCGATGGCCAACTGCAGTTGTCCCTTACAATATTGAGAACTCTGACAATAGCTCGCCATAAATGAGACCCGGCTGCTGGTGGGTTCAAATGGCAGAC
>JAOYMZ010059484.1:0-13138 GCA_025802335.1 Pinguicula primuliflora
GTCTTTAGTGGACATGTAAAATATCAGAATTGTTTCCCGTATAAAAGATTAGATTTTGTTCTTTATGTCGATGGGTCGTATTGAATAAAATCTGTTGGGCTTAAAGTTTAAGCCCAACATAAGGATAAATGGGAAGCCAACTTGACTTATTCTCGGCTCGTTTCTTTCTCTATATATATAGATCTATCAAAGAAAGAAACATAAGGAATTCATAAGAGTGTCTCGTAAGCTCTAAAGGAAGGTTCCGAGGATCTGTATCAAGTGGATGCTCTTTTCATTTGAAGATTTTTATAGTAATGGATTCAGGTATATTTTCCGCTGCGTAGTTCTCAACTCAATACATTCCCAGAGCTCATAATCATTCCAACAATTGGTATCGGAGCGATCTCTGGTGAATTATTAAGACGATTAAAAAATTAGAAGAAAATTCATATTGCCGGTTTCCTCCAATTTTCAGGCGACTTCATGAAGTTTTCCCATAATTCATTATCCTTCCTCAAAGAAGGAATTTTATTTCCTTTATCAAATTTAAATGCTTTGGAACCAGTCAATAATCAATGTAATGCTTTGGAAGAGATTCAGATACGCAACTTATGCAAAGTGTTGGACTTGAGAAGAAACTCTCTTATTGAAATTAGAAACTAGTTCTGCCTTATATAAACTACAAACATAAACTGAAACATAACAGAAAACTACATATTCGTTACTTGACATGACCAAGTCCGATTTCAATGCAACTAACTTCAATAGCTAACCGAGACTCCATGAGCATGTGCACCAACCTCCAGACTTGTTCCTTCAGACATGGTCGCCCATGACTAAGCCTTGCACCTTCTGGACACTGGTGCTAACAGATTTCTTGACAGCAACCCCCAACTTTCATAGGCCTCATGTCATCCGATAAGGGAAAGATGCCACAGGTGCGGCCAACCCCTGCACCGCTCTTTAAAGATGACAAGTGGGAGGTAATGTTTGGGCTAAAGATAAATTTGAGTTAATTTTATGACTGCATGTTTGTATATTGAGCATTAAATGTGTGAAATAGTTGCAGATCTATGGTACTAGTATAGCAACTGCTTGAATTTTGCATGTTTTACCAGAGCTTTGTTCATATTATCATGATTAATTTTCGTGTAAATATATCGGTCCGCGAGATCAAATTCTGCTAAAATATTAGTTCAATTTTATGACATGTTGGTATATTGAGCATTAAATGCTTGAATACCTATATGATAGTATTATTAAGTGTTCGAGAAAGCGTTAAGCGAATTTTAAGTGGTCAGGAATCGCTCAGCACCAAGGCCCGTCTAGGCAGGTTGTTTATAAGCGTCCTAAGCGGGAATTCGGGCAAGACAGAGGGAGATAACTTAATGCGTAGGCGGCGCGTAAGCGGCCTAGACGACCCGCCTTCTCGAACAGAGGTATTATCCCATAATGGCACATTAAAGATAGAATTGTCCTATTATGCTGATTAATTTTCATTTTATACTTGTAATTATATGATAGTGTTGCAACCAGTGTTCTAGTATGTGCCACCTAGGCGGCGTTTTTGGCCTGGCCGCCCTGAATCGGGACTTGGCAGCCAGGCTGGGTGGTGCCCCGGCTGGGCGGCCGTCCAGCCACTGCCCAGACTGTAACTAATTTTTTTAAAACGAAAAAAAATAAGTGTGTCTTGTGGCTTAGCACCGCCTAGGCGGCCTGGATGATTTTTCGGCTCCGACTGAATCGTTTTCGCTTAGCGACTTCTCGAACACTGGTTGCAGCTATATGATACTATTGTTGAAGATGTTATAAAAACATCAAGAACAATTAAGATGTTGATGGAGAAGAGATTGAAGAACAATTTTCCTTACTTTCATTTAATTCGTATGTGCTATCTATATAGATACAAGAAGAGCTCCTTTCCTAACCTATTTGTACTTTGCTAGTACTAGACTAGGTGTGTTGTCTAACATACAACGGATATTCAATATACAATTAGACTATTCTAGGTTTTTCATCATTGCTAATAGTATCACTAACACCCTCACGTAAGCTGAGCGTGGGGTTATGGCACACGTGAAGCTTGGATCGAAAAAATGTAAAAAGTTCGTGAACCGAACTCTTGGTAAAGATATCAGCAAGCTGGAGATGAGAAGAGACATGCTGAATAGTAATCTTGCCAGCAAGGATAAGCTCACGAATAAAGTGATAATCGAGCTCAACATGTTTGGCATGTTTGTGAGAAATAGGATTTGAACTGAGGAAGATGGCACTCTTGCTGTCACTGAGTAACAATGGAGGGCGAGCCAAATAAATGCGAAGATCTTGAACAAGGTGAGTGAGCAATAGGTGTTTCTGCAGCAGCAGTGGCAAAAGCACGGTACTCAGACTCACAGCTAGAACGAGAGACGGTAGACTGCTTCTTCGCACTCTAAGAAACCAAGTTATCACCTAAAATGATAGCATAACCAGATATAGAATGAAGAGTTTCCGGACAGCTAGCCCAATCAGCATCAGAATAAACAAGTAAATCAGTAGAGGTAGATCGATGAAATCGAAGATCGAGAGTAAGGGTACCCTTGATATATCGAAGAAGTCGTTTCACAGCCAGGAAATGATTCTCAGTCGAGACCTGCATGAATTGACTGACGACACCGACAGCATATGAGATATTAGGACGAGTGATAGCAAGATACTGAAGTGCACCAACAAGTGAGCGATAAAGAGTGGGATCAGCGAACGGGTTACCCGAGCCGGAGAGATGCTGGGAAACTGCCATAGGAGTCAGTACAGGCTTTCAATCCAAGAGCTTAGCACGAGCAAGCACATCATGAGTATACTTCAACTGACTGATAAATAAGCCATCCTCAGTGGTGGTGGCCTCTAAACCAAGAAAATAAGTAAGTGAGCAGAGGTCCTTAGTAGCAAACTCAGAATCTAAACAACAAACAAAGCTTTCTAGAAGAGGCAATTCGCTGCCAGTGACAATAATATCATCCACATACAGAAGTAGATAAATGATCTGAGAGTCTCTGAAGAAAGTAAAGAGAGAAGGATTAGCCCGACTGCAAGTAAAGCCCAACGAGCAGAGAAATGCACTGATACGATCAAACCAAGCACGAGGGGCCTGATGGAGACCATAAAGAGACTTGCGTAGGTGACAAACATGATCGGGAAAACGAGGATCCACATAACCAGGAGGCTGTTCCATATAGATATCTCCGAGAAGAGTACCATTAAGAAAAGCATTCTTGACATTCAACTGGCAAAGAGGCCAGCCATGAGATACAGCTAGGGAGATAACAGTGCGAATAGTAGTAGCTTTCATCACGGGATTGAAAGTGGCAAAGTAATCCAAACCAAGGACTTGAGAAAAACTCTGAGCCACGAGGCGAGTCTTGAAGCTCTCAACAGAGACATCTGAAACATACTTCGTGTGAAAGACTGTTGCTAGATTAGTAAGGGTATTTAAGTCACTTCCTGCGTATTGTATAAATACCCATATGATGAATGAAAGGAAAAAAGAAAGCACTTTTGCTCTTATTTCCAATTTGGTATCGAAGGCCTAAAATCCTAAAATCCTAAAATCATAAAATCTCTACCACCAAAAAACCTATAATCTCTACCACCAACTCTCACCGTCGTCGCTGCAGATTTTTTCGCTACCACCGTCGTCGGCTGACCGCCCCACCTACTGCACGACCACCCCTTTCTACTGCAAGACCACACGACCATGTCTTTGGTCGCGTGGCCGCACGTCCGGCGCCGGCACTCTAGCGGCTGACCCGAGCCATTTTCTATCCAAGTTTTCGGCTGGTGGTCTGTTTTTCAGATCTAGGAGTTTTTTGAATTGGCAGATCTAGTTTTTTGGGGGCTGGTCAGTGGGACATTTTTTGTTGAATTGGCTATGAATAGTGTACTATTTTTCGTTTTTGGTTGAGTGGTGATGTGGTTGAATTTTGTGGATGAGGCAAATGGGTAAGCGAAGAAAGAAAAACTGGTATGTGATGTCTGTGAGTTTGGCAAACATACGAGGAGCTCCTATGCTAGTACTGGTAGTAGAAGTTTGTCTGTATTTGATGTGATTCATTCTAATGCATGGGGACCCTGCCCCACAGCTGCTGTGCATGGTTATCGGTATTTTGTGTCCTTTATTGACTGTTACTCTCGTCCGATATGGATCTATTTGATGAAAAGTAAGAGTGAGTTTTTACTTGTTTTAAGAATTTTCACAGGAATGCTCAAACTCAATTTGGTGCAGTCGTGAAAGTATTGCACTCTGATAATGGAACCGAGTATACCAATCTTGCTTTTGGTGAGTATATGTCCTCTCACGGTATCATTCATTAAACTACATGCCCATACATACCAGAACAGAATGGGGTAGCTGAACGGAAGAACCGTCATCTTCTTGAGGTTGCCCTGAGCATGATAATTTCGATGAATGTCCCCAAGTACTTATAGGGACAGACTATTTTGACTACTGCCCGGTTGATTAACTGGATGCTTTTTCATGTGTTAGACTAGAAGTCTCCCTTTGAGGTGCTGACTGGTCAAAGGGGAGGGCTCCTTCCATTGCAGATTTTCGGTTGTGTTTGTTTTGTGCAGGATCACCGCCCCTCTGTTGGTAAGTTGGATTCTCGGGCAATAAAATGTGTATTTGTGGGATATACTGCGACTCAAAAGGGATATGCATGTTGGAGCCATGTCGAGAGGCGACTGACTATCTATGAGTATGAGCATTACATTTAGGGAGCATGAGCCTTATTTTACTGAGATTGCTTATTTTTTTGTGTGAGTTAACGGATGTGCTGTGTAGAGTGGAGAGTGGTATTGGAGATGAAGGTTTGAGTTGTGAGACTGGGTCTGGGAGTGTTGTGAGTGTGGGCCTCATCCCCTATCCTATTGTGCCAATTAGAGTTGATGAACCTGAGAGCTCACATGATGGTGGTGAGACTCAGGTCGAGGGAGAGGATACAGGAGGATCCAGTCCCCCTTCTCTGGAGATGCCTATCTTGGATGTGGCTCCTGGTCCTACAGGTGATATTGTTTCTGCTTCTTCTGTTCCTACCCCTGTTGTAGTGCGGAGATCCTCTCGCATTAATGCGGGGATTCCTCCTGATCGATATCGTTATGATATTGATGATTATGTGTCATATTCTTATTTGTCACCTGAACATGAGGTATTCGTTGTATCATTGGACATGGTCCCTATTCCTAACTCGTGGCAGGTTGCGAAGACTGATCCAAAGTGGAAGGTAACTATGTTTGAAGAACTTGGAGCTCTTGAGAAGAACAAGACTTAGGAGTTGGTAGTACTACCACCAGGAAAGAAAGCTATTGGATGTAAGTGGATTTACACCCTGAAGCAGAACCTAGAGGGACGCATTGAATGATACAAGGCAAAGTTGGTGGCAAAGGGGTATAGTCAAACATACGGCATAGACTATGATGAGACCTTTGCACCCGTGGCAAAGATGAGTATTGTGAGTACACTTGTCTCCCTGGTGGTTAGTGGAGGATGAAAGTTGCACCAACTTAATGTGAAGAATGCATTTCTTCATGGTGACTTACGTGAGGAGGTGTACATGGAGATACCACCAGGGTTTGAGACCAAGGACAAAGTGGGTAAGATGCTTAGACTCAAGAAATCTCTTTATGGATTGAAGTAGCCTCCCCGATCATGGTTTGACCGATTTTGCAGAGCTATGACTGATGTGGACTATCGGCAGGTTAATGTCGATCATACAATATTTTCCAGGCGTCATAGGGGTCATATTACCATTTTGGCAGTATATGTGGACGATATGATCATCACTGGTGATGATGAGAGTGAAATTTCTCAGCTGAAGGAGAAGTTGGAAGAGAGTTTGAGGTGAAGGATTTAGGACCACTTCACTACTTCCTTGGTATTGAGATAGTACATGAAGTGGACGAGATAGTTCTGTCACATAGGAAGTAGACACTAGACCTCATCACTGATACTGGAATGCTGGGATGTAAGCTAGCAGTCACATCTATTGACCAGAGGGTCAAGTTGAGAGCAGATAGGGGAGACCCGATCGCTCGGGAGAGATATCAGAGATTGATGGGAAAATTGATCTATCTCACTCACACCCGACCTGCCATATCATTTGCTATAAGTGTGGTGGGTCGTTATATGCATGATCCTAGGAAGGATTATATGGATGCTGTGTATCATATTCTGAGATATCTGAAGAGTCCACCCGGTAAGGAGCTGATTTTCAGGAAGAGTGGTCACTTAGACATTGAGAGATTCTATGATACTGATTGGGCGAGTTGTACTGATGATAGGAGATCGACCTCAGATATTGCATGTTTGTGGGAGACAATCTGGTCTCATGGAAGAGTAATAAACAACAAGTAGTTGCAAGATCGACAGCTGAGGCAGAGTATCAGCGATGGCTTTGGGAGTTGCTGAGATGTTATGGTTGAAGCTGTTGTTGTCAGAGCTCAAATTGGAACAAGGGACCAAGATGAAGTTATGGTGTGACATCCAGACTGCAATTAGTATCGCCTACAATTCTGTTCAACACGATAGAACTAAACATCTGGAGATCGACAGGTTCTTCATCAAAGAGAAGCCGATAGTGGATTGTTGGAGCTGAGATATGTGATCTCAAAGGAGCAAGTAACTGACTGCCTCACCAAGTGACTTAGCTCTATTGATTTGATATCTTTCGCCCATCTTGAGGAGGAGTGTTGATAGATTAGTAAGGTTATTTAAGTCATTTCTCACATATTGTATAAATACCCATATGATGAATGAAAGAAAATACGTTTGCTCTTATTTTCAATTAAGACCCATTTGGAGCCAACAACATTCTTATGAGAGGGGCGTGAGACAAGAACCCAAGTCTCATTGTTCTGTAAAGCACAAATCTCATCATCCATAGCAGCAACCCATGCAGGGTGTTTCAAAGCAAATTTGAAACCACGAAGTTCTGAAGTAGTAACCAAAGCGGTCAGCAGGGGCATAGGAGCAAGTTGCTAAGGTCAACAATATGACGGGGGAAGAAGACCCCAGCCTTGGCCCGAGTGACCATAGAATGAGTACTTGACATCGGGAGCACAGGCAAGGATGGTGCCTATGTAGAAGATGCCTCAGGTCCTGTAGAAGGTAAATCAGGCAAACACTGCAAAGGAGAGTTAGTACAAAAAACACAAGGAGAGGGTGGTAGGGGTGCAATAATAGGAGTAGCCAAAGGTGGAATAGAGGAGGACTCCGGCTTGAGAAAAGTGGAAATGGTAAGGGAGGAAGGAGGCTGAGAGGGAGAGGATGGATGAAGAGGAAAATGAGTCTCATAAAACTTAGCAAGACAAGCGATATATATACAGGAAGTGAAAGTGTCAAGACAGTGATAACCCTTGTGAGAAGAGCTAACGCCAAGAAATATACAGGGAAGACTGCGAGGAGAGAACTTATGAGGAGCATAATCACGAAGACATGGGAACACACGACAACCAAAAGGGCGAAATGTATCATAAGAAGTTGGGGTAGAAAATAATAACTCAAAGGGAGAAAGACCTGCAAGTAGCGAGGATGGCAACCGATTGATGGAGTAGGTCACAGTGCAAAACGCATCAACCCAAGAGGAGAGCAGAAGATGGGAATGAAAGAGAAGAGCAAGATCAGTCTCGGTGATGTGTCAATGCTTGCGCTCAGCACGCCCATTTTGGGCAGGTGTGTAGGGACAAGACATCTGATGATGAATGCCGGCAAGGCGAAGATGGTCACGAAAATGATGACTAGTAAACTCTGTACCGCCATCACTCTGAAATTTTTAAATTTTTGTGGAAATTTGATTTTCATCATATGTATGAAAATGACGAATAACCTCAAAGAAGTCAGACTTTCGCCGAAGCGGATAAAACCACGTGAAATGAGAGAAATCATCCACAAAAATAACATAATATACATAGCCATCAGTCGATAAAACAATAGATGGACCTCATAAGTCACAATGTATAAGGGCTAAGGTTGAGTAGCACGATAAATATTTGTCTCAAAAGCTAAGCGATGGCTCTTGGCTATTTCACATGAAGTGCACAAGGGAGTAGGGGACACAACATCACTAACAGCTATGTGACCTTTTTGGCATAATAAAGTAATGACAGAGGAAGAAACATGACCGAGACGAGAATGCCAAAGATTATAAGAGTGGCGAGCAAATGGGCGAAGGGCAGCAACAAAAGTAGGAATGCCGCGATCTAGCACATACAAGCCATCCTCATGCTTGCCGGTTGCAAGAGCCTGCCATGTGCGATGATCATAAATAATAAAATGAGTATCAAAGAATGTGACGACAACAGGAGAATCATGAGTGAGTTTACTAATGGAGAGCAAGTTTTTGGTAAGCAACGAAACAACAAGAATATTTAAAAGATGAAGACCAGAAACTGGAGAGAATGTACCAATATGAGTGATCGGGAGAGATGCACCATTCCCAACAATCACAGTATTCTTACCATAGTACGGAGAGGCATGATCCACAGTAGAGGAGGAAGGGGTCATATGAGCCGAAGCATTAGTGTCCAAAAACCAATCAAAGACAAGGGGGCTAGGAGAGTGGCTTGGGGGCGGCAACCCCAAAATGCTAGGAACACCAGAAGTGAGTTGACCAGGTTGCCCACCAAAGGAGTAATAGGCTGCTGGATGGGTTTAGAAATATTCTGTATTGGGCCAAAAAATTGTGGAGCAGGAAACAACCTTCTTGCAGAAAAATTAGGCCCAAACTGTGGAGGCCCAGTTGCAGAAAAACTACTACTAGTACCAGCAATATTTCCAGTAGAAAAGAGAGGCCCATACAGAACTGGGAACATAGCCCAAGGTTGACCGGGAGCAGCAATCCAAGGAGCATCAACTTGACTAGGAGAGGGGGCCAATGTCGTGACTGCAAAACTCACCGAAAATGGAGAAGGAGCCGTAGGAGCTGTCGGAGAGTCATCCTCATAACGCCCATAACACCGAACAACACTGTGATCGGGTTTCTCACAAATCTAGCAATAAATTCGAGCATTGGTCCGACCACGACCACTGCGGCCACGGTAAGCACGAAAGACTACGACTGCAGTAAGGGCTACCAAAATCTGGAGACGGTGGATAGACAGGGTCCAGGGATGGGGCGGAGGACAGTGGGGCGGGAGCCGGGAGCTGCATAGAGGGCGGAGTGTACGGCGGAGTGTACAGCGTAGTGGCCTGAAAAGCAACAGCAGGGAGTGACGCAACTGGCTAGAAAAACATCAAGGCATGATTATCGACAACATCTACGAGATCTTTGAAGGATACAAGAGGATTCCGAGCCAACTCAGTGGTGCAAAATGGAGTGAAATCTGGACCCAACACTTGCATAAACCAGTGCACTTTATCTGTTCGATCAATGGCCCGACCGATAGAGGCAATCTGATCTGCAATGTTTTTGAAATCATGAGCGAACTGCGTGACAGGGAGAGAACCTCGTTGAAGAGCTTGGAGTTCAATGCGAAGTCGGAGCTCCCGAGCTTTGGAAGCTTGACTAAATTCTGCTTGAAGAGCATTCCATGCTGCTTTAGATGTGTGATGACCAACAATAATGCACATGGTTTCTGCTGTTAAAGATGCAATAAGAAGAGATAGAACCTGCTCATCACCATATCTCCATGCTAGATACTTGGGATGAGTCTGGAGGCTCAAATTGTGTAGGAGAAGGGATGCTCCCATCAATATATCCCAGTAGTTTATGACAACGAAGAAGAGGCATAAGTTGGTGCTGTCATAACACATAATTAGAGGTAGAAAGCTTGAGAGGTAGAAAGTTTGTGAGGTAGAATATGAATTAGGGAGGATAAAGATACGGTTTGTGTGGTCATTGTTATGGTTGAAGCTGGAAAAAAAATAGAGGTGAGAAAGAAACTGAAAATGATGCGGAAGCTGGAAAAGGGGCAATCAAGCCTTTGTTATGGCTCTCATACCATGAAGATGTTATAAAAACATCAAGAATAATTAAGATGTTGATGAAGAAGAGATTGAAGAACAATTTTCCTTACTTTCATTTCACTCGTATGTGTTATCTATATAGATACACGAAGAGCTCCTTTTCTAACCTATTTTTACTTTGCTAGTACTAGACTAAGTGTGTTGTCTAACACACAATGGATACTCAATATACAATTAGACTATTCTCGATTTTCATCATTGCTAATAGTATCACTAACAATTGTCCTATACGATTTGATGTTTTTGTTTAGGCTATTGAATGTTGTATATGATATTGATGGAGAGAAAGCTATGACAAAGGAAGAACAAAGGAAAAAGTTGCTTGATCTAGGCTTTGATGATGTTATTTATGTTGGCCGATATAGCTGCAGGAATAATGTCCAAAATGGTGTGGATTTGATTGTAGATGGCACTGAATGATCTAGGGGCAATACAGTACCGCCTTCCACAACCTTCAGAACTAACTTCCCCATTATCTGGGGGATATTTTAATTTAAATGCAACAATGGTTAATCATCTATTTTTTGAATGCTCACATGCTGCAGAAATATGAGAAGCTATTTTTTACTGGCTAGAAGTACCTTAACCTCTTTTTCAGCACCACTACAAGCACTACCAGCTTTTATGAATCTGATCAGAGGCAAGAAAGGAAAAGAGATCATGGATGGCAACAGTTTGGCAAATGTGGAAGGGAAGAAACATTGTGAGATTCGATATAGAATCAGAAGTAGACGTTGCTAAAGTGAAAGTAGAAGTATGGACTTGGATCGAAGCTCATGGACGCAAACCAAAATCCAAGGAAGATAACAGCTATACCAGGTTAACTCCTTTCCACAGGATAGGTGGGCAAGAGCTGTTACACGATGGCCAACATAAATAACATCATGATGCGGCGAACGAACCCAATGTAGGGTATCTGCCTTGCATGCAGAGATGCCGGTCGCGCCTCGTTGCCGTACTCTCTCTCTTGTGTGCATTCTGGTTGCATCCCAAGGCCTGGGAACTATAGAACTTCCTGTTGCAGTATGTTGGAAAATTCAGAGATTAACGTGAAAGTGGAAAAATAAATGAACAAAGCAACAACACAAAATTTAACGTGGTTCGGCCAGAAAGAACCTAGAAGATACACATGGAAAACCTCTCAAACTAAAGAGTCACAACCAAAGTCCCACATCTCCCTTTTTTTTTCTCAACCCAGCCTCTCTTTCTTTTCTGCCTCTTTCTCAACCCTAATAGCCAAAAGATCTAATATTTATAGAGAAGAATTCTAATGTACAGGGACTAATAATTCAAGTCAAACTAGGATTTTTAATTACATAAAAATCCCAACAATCGCCCCCTTGACTTGAATTTTTTCGTATCACAAACAAACTTAATTTCTTTCTTCCTGCACCCCCTCAAAGATAGCTCCATGGTATGCAACACACAACCTCATCTTGAACTTGTCAAGAGAAAAAGACTCCATCGTCATACCCATGGGAACAACAAGCTTCACAACAGTAGAAGTAACCTTACTTCTCTGAACACACAGAAGCTCTTTATGCTTGCGCATAACACGATCATGGTCTCCAATACAGACGAACACTTCTCATTAAGAGAACATCTCTTCTTCATTCTTTACACCATCAATTTTACTTTTGCAACTAGAGTGCATCATCGATCTTGGAACACGAGCTGACACTCCCAAACTACCATCAACAAGCTACAACAAAGTTCACAAGCTACCACGAGTGCAAAAATCTTCCATGAGCCTCTAAAGCTCAAAGCTTTCTAAATCTACGCGAGACTTCAACTACCATGGTTCCAAATTACTTGAAACTTCATTCCACATTTGTTAACCCATATGTCAAGATTGCTTTCGTCTTAACTCAGCCACATCGCAAACTTGACCCAAACCACAACGGTTATATCACCATATAAACCAGAAGATAAATCAAGCAGCAAAACAGTGTTCTATCAGATATTCAATTACTAACCGCAAGTAAACATGAATACCACACAATATTTCCAAGCTGCTAAAAACCAACCCAATTAAACAGTCCAACAAAACCCAAAACTTGCTCACCGAATTCGTGCTCAATCAGCCTCATACACTAAACGATCGACTTTACCACCTTAGGGATCCAGTTCTTCATTCTAAAAGCTTTCCAACGGCACAAAAATCGCGGCAATTGGACCGGTAGATCTCCGAAAAATAACGGTCAAAGTTCACTGCACATTCCTTTGCAGACAGCAACAGTTTCGATCGATTTTGATAAAATCGAGAATCTTCCAGAAAACAATTGAACACAAAAATTAGGGCTTTTGTTCCTCTGTCAATGGGCTTTCAAACGACACCAAGATCATCCCGATCGGAGTCCTCAATCTTCTTCTTCGGTAATCGACGGTCAAAGTTGCAATGACACTGGTCAACGCGGGAATTTTTTTTTCAAAATCGTTCCTTTGTTTCTTCAACAAATCTTGTGCCCAAACATCACAAATCTCACATCCCAAAACATCAAGATTATCAAATTTTCGATAAATTTTGAACAATAACCCTAGATCACAACCTAAGCTCTAATACCATTTGTTGGGAAATTCAGAGATTAACGTGAAAGCGGAAATATAAACAAACAAAGCAACAACACAAGATTTAACATGGTTCGGTCAGAAAGCCTACATGCATGGGAGAAGAGGAGGATCAATCCAGTATAAGCACAGTGATACAAGGGAGATATAGAGAAAACCTAGAAGATACACATGGAAAACAACTCAAACTAGAGAACCACAATCAAAGTCCCACATCTCTTTTTTTTATTGGATTGCCCCGGTAGGGCTTAATAAAATTTCACGGCCCCTGGTCCCTCCAGGACAATACTGAGGTTGGTTTATTATTTGACAAGAATTCAGTGAAGACAAATGATAGTGTTGGGTTTGTTGATTCTGATTATGCTGGTGATCTTGATAAAAGACGGTTTATTTCTAACTATATATTCTATTTATGCGGTTCTGCAGTGATTTGGAAAGCTTTGCCTCAATCTATTGTTGCTCTTTCTATTACTGAAGCTGAATATGCTGCAGCTACTGAAGGTGTCAAAGAAGTTATTTGGTTGCGAGGTCTGGTTTCTGAACTTGGTGTTCCACAGGATGTTATTACTGTTTATTGTGATAGCCACAGTG
>JAOYMZ010059495.1:0-13137 GCA_025802335.1 Pinguicula primuliflora
CCATCCTTCTCTTTGACGATTCGTTCTTGGTACTTTGTATCGAGAGTTTTTTGTACCACACTCTTTGTTATCTCCGCACAAGACTTACTGCCCCATGGATGGGTATTGAACGTTGTCAAATCATTGACAATGCTTAGAGCAAGACCATCAACGTTTTTCTAATAATCACTTGCTACGATTACACCCTCTATCAGGTATAATTGGGAGATTTTAATCCTATCCTCAGAGAGTTACTCCTCGGTATCCCCGGTAGACATTTCAGCCGTCATATTCTTTTTTTTGTTCTTCTTCTTCTTCGTTTTCTCTGTATTACTGTTATACTCCTTTTGGTTCTTCTCCTTTGCTTTATCCGTCATCGCATCCCACAAGTTTTTAAGTTTTTGAAAGGTGACGTTCGTATCACTTCCTAGAAAGTACTTGTCTCGTATACGAGTATCACTCATCGAAGGATCCGTCACTGGCGCCTTCGAGCAGTTTAACTCAGTTACTATGACAACCTCCTTTATACCAAATTGGATTGGTTTTCCCTCTACGAGAAACCACAACTCTAATCGTTTATCGGTATTGATTCGCCTAAGCAGTATGAAATGGACAAGCTGATTGGAGGATGTTTTCCTTCGGGACGTTCAAGAGCTGTTCAAATCAAGGAGATGACCTAAATAGGTGCTTCGGATTTGGTCAAGTTCTCGTTTATTCAACTGTTCCTTTATCTCCCCTATAATTCGTAATGGCTGACGCACCGTCATTTGAATAGGGAACTCCGTGTGTGCTTTGTTGTATACCTCCGCTGGTAGGTATGTGGGAAAGCCTACCAGTTGAGGTGCATCAGTCGATATACGCACCTATGTATAAAACGTAGACAACAATCAAATAAAACTTCAAATTCAAAAGAAGGAAGTCACTCTCAACGCGCCAGAGTCGGGTAAGTGATTTATCATAACACAACTCGCAACGAACAACCTGTAACGTACCAGAAGATTTGGTGATGGGGAATACCCTGCAATGTGTCCACTTGGGTCATCACTCTCATTCAAATCCCTAGCCTGCGATGTTTCCGGTTCGACCATCATTCTTGCTGCCTGTGACTCTGATGGGTCGTTTATCATTCTTCTCGTCTGCAGTGGTGAAGCTGGTTGGGCTAGCCGCATGTGCGTCAGAAGGATTTTCTTTACTATACCAGTAACTGTTCGATCCAAGACCGCGTGCGTGTCTGAGGAATTCTCGAACGACATGTTGAAGGATTCCAGTCGAGGTTTTCAATTGAAGGGTTACGGTTTTTTTAATTTTCGGAGAGTTTTTCCTTTCGACGGAGATAGGTTAGTAAAAAGTCTTCCGACGATTGACTTGATTAGAAGGAATTAAGACGTTTTTGTATTTTATTTCTTTTCTTCCTTTTCTTTTAACGTCTTTTAAGTAAAAGAACAATAAAAGTAAATCAAAAATAAAATAGAAGATTATATTTCAAAATAAAATTTTCGCCAAGGTCACTTGTCCAATTATCTCACATTCCTCCATCAATAGAAAAAATGAAGTTGATCTCTCTTGAATATCTAGTTTCTTGAATTTTGCTGTATTTGAAGACAAATTTATTTGGATCGTCGATTAAGTTCCGACGATCCAGATTGATTTGTCCTTGATAGAGTCATATTGTCCATGATTTAATGTTTGTATAAGGACACTCATTTAAATGATAATGAACCAAAGAAATATGCTCATGACAAACGTGTTATTATGATAACATAAGTCATGAACCTACCAAAAAATATGATAACATAAGTCATGCTCTTTGCGATGAATTTAATAAATTTTTTATTTTTACTACAATCTTAAATATTCGGCTAACTGCTCATGGTTTGTCGAAATTGAGGACGACATAATTATCAGCGCGTCGTGCACTTCCATATGACATGCGACTTCATATAGTTTCGACGCATTTATAATTTAATTATTATTATTATTATTTTATAATTCGGACTTAAAGGATAGAATTTTACATGCAACGCATGCCATCACGCGTGAACACATTTTTCGCAAGTATTTTTATGGTGATCGTGACTCTACATAAATTTTCGAATGCCGAATGGTAGGGTGCCAAATGGCATCCTACCGTGCCGAATATGCATCCTCGGCCGTCGGATCTGCATCCGACGGTCGAGACACAACCACGTTTTAGTCCTTGGGTTTTTAGGGTTTACTCCTTGGGTTTTTAGGGTTTAGCCTTGGGTTTATATTTAGATCTTGAGTTTATAACATTTAAATAGGATTTTAGATTTTTTCGGCAGCGAAGTCGCCGTAATATTATTTAGAAAAATAGCATTATCCAACAGCAATGTTTTTATTATATAATCCGACGGCGGAGATACATATTCAGCACGATAGAGTGTCATTCGACACCCTACCATTCTGCGCATGACTCTTAAGATACGCGTAATATGTAAGTCTATTGTCATTGTAAGTTAAAAACTTCGGCCCAATAAAAACCGACGGTGCTGATACCCCTTCCCACCGGTTACTCATTCCGGATCTCTCAATCTCGGTCGTCGTCCCCTCCCCTATTTCTCCACCCTCCGATCCTCTGTTCTCTCGCGCCCAAAATACAAAATCAAGAAGTTCCAATATCCCATCAGAGGTGAGCATCTTATTTGTCACGCAATCTCTATCTTGAATTAGGGTTCGTATGTGGTTTCGGTATCTAGATCGGTGGCTAATCCTTAGTGTTTGATTGTCAATACTGTAGGTTTTTTTTTGGAATAGATGGCGGATGGATACTCTTCTCAGGGAGCACCTGGGAGCCCCAATGAAAGCGGAGGGGATCAGAGCCCTAGATCCGGCGTCAGAGAGCAAGATAGGTTTTTGCCGATCGCAAATATTAGCCGGATCATGAAGAAGGGGCTACCCGCGAACGGGAAGATTGCCAAAGATGCCAAGGAAACTGTACAGGAATGTGTATCGGAGTTCATCAGTTTCATTACTAGCGAGTAAGTAGGATGACTTTGAATCCTGCGATTTCCTGTCGTGTATTCACATTTGCGATGTGTTTGTTAGTCTACTGGTAGTTAATTTGTGGGTTTAGTTTTTTTGATGTATTCTATTTCAAGTGTTATTTGCTGCAATAATGAATATTTGACTCCACACAAACGACTTGGTTTTGATTTGTAAACTCATACAAAATCTGTGAGTAAAGGTAGCATTCCCATATTCGCTGTTTTCTTAGAGATATGTAAGAAATCGCACGTCCTGCTCAATTAACCAGCTAACTTACTTGTTATATTCAATCTATCGTGCTCGTGCTTTGGTCTATATTGAAAAATTACATGTGAACGTGCGTGATGAATATGTTCTCTTGGGTTAGTTTTTAGTATTTACACATAGGTATGCGAGTATGTATCTAATCTAAAATTGTTTTCTTGGTAATTGTAATTTAAAGGGCGAGCGATAAGTGCCAGAGAGAAAAGAGAAAGACAATCAATGGGGACGATTTGCTGTGGGCTATGGCTACTCTAGGTTTTGAAGATTACATTGATCCTCTTAAAGTGTACCTGAATAGGTACAGAGAGGTATGTTTTAATTGCTATTTTTTTTTACTTGGATTCTTTTGACAGTCTTTTGTCGGAATCAAGCTATTTTTATTATGCTAAATCTAATAAAGTTTTTTTACTGTCTTTGCTTGGATCGCGCAATGATTTTGCTATGGCAGATGGAGGTGAGTTAATTGATTGGCATTTTCTGCTGTACCTCTTTTGTTTTGTGTGTGCATTTGTGTGCAACTTATATAACCGTCAACTCTCTGTAATTTCTAAATAGGGTGATACCAAGGGATCAGTAAAAGGTGCTGATGGATCCGCTAGGAAAGATGGATCACAACAAACAAGTGTCAGTCCACAGGTATTCTGCAGTGTATTTGACCTGTTTGTACTTTATGTTGCGCCTGCAAATTTTAATCTAATGACGACTTATATTGCTCTACTGTTCGATGTCCACAGATTATTCACCGAGGTTCTTTTCCACCAGGCATGAATTATGGCAATTCTCAGGTACTCCATTCTCTGTGACAACGTTGTACAGAGAAATAAACAGGTCATGGTCCCCGTCCTGTTTATTTCTATCTGTACGACATTCCAGCCATTTTATCAATATGTAATCAAATTACAATCCTTAACAGTGCCGCTTCGATTACTAATTAACTAGCTAGAGAGACCAAGCAGTAACATATCAAAGCCTCGGAATTTCTATATTAAATACTTGAAGTCGGACTAGGATAATGAATGTCATTTTCATTTCGTCTATGGACGGGAAAGCCAAAAATAATGCTTGTAATTTAACTCTATTTGGCTGTACAACTGTCTAGTGGTTTGATCCAATCTCATCTTCAAAAGCCAATTTAACTTGTGGTTGATTTCCTGATTTTTGTTGACTGCACTGTTGTTGATAGAATCCTTACTACTTTCTTCGTCACTGTTTCTAGCAGCAAGGTCCGCATATGATGGTGCAACTCCCAAACTTGGACTAGATTCCCCATCTCTTTGTGCTATGCTACTACCCCTTTAATCCCCGCAGAGAGATGGACCAAATATATGGTCTGCTGTAAACTGGTTGTCATGTCTTTTTGGTCTCCTTTTATATGTCAAAACTATATATTGTCGCTGGTATCTGCGTTTGAGTTCAGTAGTCTTTCGTCTGATTTATATAACTTTACTCCGTGTAATATAACATTCTTATACCCGCGCCGCGTTTATTATCTAAATCTTCATCCTCTAGAAGTGTGTTCCCCAGACACAAGAAACCCAGCAGCCATATCCAGGCATTGGCAATTCGATCCGCCCTGACTAGGAACACCCCATAGCTGATCCTTTGTAGTTTCTCGTTCTACTGTGCTGTTTTGATTTTTCTGTTTGTTGTTTTGTAATTCTGTTTAGGCATTGTTTGCCTCCCCAATATTAAAAAAAAAAAAAGTGTTCCTCTTTACGTTGGTTTAGTTGATTTTTTTTGAAAAGGGAATCTGGGGAGAGAATAAAAGGTGGACATCAATTACACAGTTTTTCATAGGCCAGTGAGAATTAGAGAGAGATATTCAGGCCGGCGGGCTAAAACCCGTCTGTTCGTTTTCAAAAACGGTTCATGTCTGTTTGGATCGGACCATACCGTTTCGAAAACGGGCGGACTGAAGATTGTCCGTTTTTTTTCCAGCCCGGACCGGACCGTTTTTAAACGAGCGGAAACGGGCTTAAAATAATTAGCCTGTTTCTGCATGTATCCGACTGTTTTTTATTAAAATAATTAATTTAATCGTTTTACTTGTTTTACCCGTATTATTTTAATCCGTTTAAACCGTTTGACCCGTTTTACCTGTTCGTTTTACCCGTTTCTGTCCATTTATTTATATAAAAAATTAATTAAAAATATTTAATTATAAATACGGGTTATACGAGTCCAACTTATATCCGTCCGTTCTCAGTTTTAAAAAATCTGACTGCCCGTTTTGTTAAACGATTAAAGCCCGGATTGCCCGTTTTCAAAACCCAAACCGCTCGTATCCGCCCGTTTTTGAAAACGGGCTAAACGGGTCCGGTTCGGACGGAAACTCATTTAGTCCATTTAGTCTGGACCGTTTGTCTCTCTCTCCGAGAACATTGGCTATGGAGTTAACAACTCTGTCACAACACAAAATTTCTAATATTCGTTTAAAATAAAATGACGTGAATTATTAGATACAAATTCGTCATAAATTGCAATCATGATATTCATGAGCATGACATTCCTTGACTATATAATTTTTTATTCTCATCTCACCGGCAAAAAATAAAGCATCACACAAGGCCGACAATTTTGCAGTAAACGAGCTTTATATACACTTAGGAGCCACCAATTGGCTCGAATAAATTATCGTAAGTCTACTGCCCCAAAGGCCCAACCCCACTTTCAAATTAGATCCATGATCCTTGAGATAGATGGTTGAACAAACACTAATGGTTGAGTAATGGTGAAGCAGTGCCCATAGCCTCGTGACAAATTCACAAATAATTGCTTTCATAACCCATAGTAGGGCCGCCGACGACCATGACTTCCATTGGTGAACTTATCATTTCTTGTCTATCATATAAATCTTAAAAGTCAAGCATATAATTTCATATGATCACAGTATAGAGCCATAAGAAACTTAGCTAACCAGACTTGCCCATCAAAATGTGGAAAAACATGCCATAGCCAAAGAGAGATGGGAGGCGCCAGCGCCACACATCCACACAGAATGTGCACGTGACAAAAATATGGTGAATGACAGATATCACACAAAGGATAGATATGGTTAAACTGCGGTGGAGGAGATGCAAAGTTCTCCAAAAAGGGCATAGATTCCGTGAGGAAGCTTCATAATAATATCCTAATATAACGTATATGTTACAAAATATATAAAGCAAGTATATAAATATATGAAGAAAAATTAGTACTTGACAAAAAAATCTGTGAATGGTACTGATTCATTACAGCGAGGTGAGGGGGCACTATGGTGCGTTGAGTCACTTACTATGCTCTTTAGCTCAATTGCTTATGTTTTATGATTCTAGACCAGCAAAACCCGAACTCTAGTTGTGGCTGAAGGGAACGCTTGATCAGAGAGTTTTTAATGTTTATGTTCTGTTTGGTGAATAAGGTTGTCGATTTATTATGAATTGAGATATTAGTATTTTATGGATCTTTATTGTTGTTGGGTAGTTCTAAGATTGTGTATTGAATTGCACGAACGATGTGAATTACAAGTTTACTGCATATTCGACTAGTTTTATGCTCGTTATGTTGTAATCTTAGGCTTTGGTACGAAAGGTACACTGCCTTGGCGAACCACCCTCTTGTGATCATGAAAAAATAGGGTCTTTGGTATCAGAGCGTAAGACCTGGAATACGCTGGGTGCTTAGGTTGTGTGTGGAGTATTGGAAGGAAATGCAGTATCTGATGGAGGCTAAGGAAGTAAATGTGCAGGGCGTGGGGAAACAGAGAAGCCTACGAAGAGCCTGAGTGTAATGAAATTAGATAATACGTGGCAGGCTCAACGGATTATCTGGTGAACTTGTAAGCCCTTGAAGTGGTGACTAATTGTGTACCGTCTTAATCTTAACCGCAAGATCTAGATATATCTTGTTTGTAATTATTATCAATTGTTCATATTGATACATCTAAGTTTAGATATATTTTCAGCACAGAAACATCTTGGATCAGGAAATGGATATTACTTGTATACCTTGTGGCTTGGAGCAGGAAACTAATGATCACATATTCCTGGAATGCGCCAAATCAAAGGAGGTCTGGGACCTTGTGGAGCAATGGCTACAAATGAATGGACTTCAAACTATGCCTCCAAAATTACATGAGTTTGAGATGAAAAAGCCAAATGGAATAGGCATAAATGCTTGGATAGCAATATGGATAGTGGTAAACTGGATATTATGGAACACAAGAAATGACCTCCATTTTCGTGGCAAGGAACTATCAACAAGCAAAACTCTTGGTAAAATCCAAGCTATGACATGGAAATGCTTTAAAGCTGTAAAGGGAAGTAATTTTTTGTATGGAATAGGTCAGTGGATACAAGCACCTAGTCAATGTCCTACGAGATGTAAGTAATGTAACCGTAAGACACAACAGAGGTGGAATGATTGTAATTTTTTTACGTTATTTATAAAAAAAATTGTTTGACCAACAAAGTTGAGATATATTTGACTTTATATTTAGCAATATTCAAAAGCTAATTGTATTAAAAATCGTTCCAGGGAATAGTAATATTTAGAATATTACATTTTAAATTTTTTAATGCTTTTAAAAAGAATAAATTTTGTCAAACATAAGGGATAATGCCAGAAGCATAAATAAAAAGTACTTAAAACAAAATATGCAAAACTCAGGTTCATATGAACCTTGTGATTAGGAACGTATTTACGTTAAGGGTGGGTTACACCCAAACCACAAAAAAAAAATTCAGGGATCATAAGAAATTTTTTGGTGTAATATAGTTTATGATGGAAAAAAATTAGGAAATACTATAAAAGACAACTTGAGGACCACCAATTGTCCAGGTTTATATTCACTATGGATATATATTAGACAAATTATACCTTATTGCTTCCTATTCAAGAATAAAGTATGGTCTGAATTATATATATATATATCCATATTTCCCCATCACAAGCGTATAACGCTCAAACTATGCTCTAGGATTTTGCTCCAAGACATACAGTGCCTTCCTGAGCCTACATCTTTTTCTGCGTCGAAATTCCTGAGAGAAATCAGGTGGTGATTCCATGTAAACCTCCTCTTAAAGATTTACAAAAGAAATGCATATTCTTTACATCAAATTAATGCAAAAACCATTCCCTATTAACTTCAATAGAAAAAAGAACAAGAATAATATCAATTTTTATAACTCGAAAGAACGTCTCCGAATAATGTATCTCATAGGTCTGAGTATAGCATTTGACATGCCTTAAGTATCTCAACTGAGCTACCTGCTCGCCGCTTCACAGTAACCATCCATCTACACCCAACAAGATGCTTTTCTTCGGGCAATCTACTTGATCCCATATATTATTCTTCATCAAAGTCTCCATCTTAATCTCCATTACATTTTTATACTCCGGAATACTCAATGTCTGCTCAACAATTCTAGGAACATCATCCCTATATAAGGTAGTAGTAAATGTTTGTGCAACTTCAGTCATTCTCTCCCCGAATATATTAATAATCGAACATTTCTTCATTAGAGGAACGTGATCAGCACAATACTTCTTATCTGCAACACCATGTGTACTCCAAGGTGGAAGGACATATGTCGGTACATAATCCTCAACTACAACAAGCACATGTGTAACAACATACTCAACAACATCATGGCAAGAATCCAAATCAGAATCAGGATCAGAGATACTTAATGGATCCGAGGAGCATATTCGGAGGTGGCACGACTGTAGATAATACTATGTCATGAGTAATAGATGAATATGGTGGAGTTGGGCCTAGAGATGATATCGAAGATAAGCTAACCCACTCGAATAGATTATATAACTTCTCCACCGACTAAAAGAGTAGAAAAGTTGTTGAATGAAATACTCGAACTCGATGAAATCACAATGAATCTTGATAATCTTGGGGTCATACTATCAATAACTTTCTCATTAATCCCATAACCAATGAAAATATGCTTAACTGCACAAGCATCAAACTGTGTGCGACTACCCTTTGGAACATGAAAAAAACACCAAACATCCAAAAATATGTGGAGTAAGAGTGAGATATGGGGGACATGAGTGTAAGAAAATAAACTCTAATTCTCTAAAGAGGTGTTTGTATCTCCAGAATATGAGTAGATAGTCAATTAGCTATATAAGTGGCAGTAGCAATAGCGCCTGTCCAAAAATGAGTAGGAACACTAGATTCGAGAATAAGTACCCTAGTAATTTCAACAAAAAACATTTTTTTGGTATTCAGCGATGCTATTCTACTCAGGGATTTGTGAAAAAGTATATTGACGAAAGAGACCATGTGTAGAACAAACTCAGTCATAGGATGATTAAAATAGTCTCCACATTATCAGACCTCGAGATTTGAATAGTACTATCAACCTATAAATTAACCATTCAATAAATATGTTAAAACTTTTCAAAAGCATCAAAACTTTTGTTTCAAAAAAATACACCCATCAGATTCTAGTACAATCATTAATGAATTGGATAAAATATCGAAAAGCACTATCCCCAATAATCGGAAATGGCTCCCAAACATCTGAATGAATTAGAGAAAAAGGTCTAGGAGACTGAGTAGTATTAGATGGAAAGGATGTTCTATGAGTCTTAGCCATGACACACATATCACAGTGTAAATGATCATGGAAAAATTCAGGAAATCATTTACGAAGTTAACTATCTGAAGGAAAGTCATCCTTTATGGGTGGTAGGGCACAAAATGTGAGGGTACAACTAATAGGGATGACCCTATCAACACAGTATAATCCATCCCGCTCAGTGTCGCATCCAAATATCCTGAATAACATAAAAGGAGGATATATCATCATCCTAGGTCAAATTGTATATTATTGTCAATATATTGAGCCAAAGGAAGCTGTTTAGACTCATTAATTGATTTTTTATAGGTAAGTTGTTTCTCCCAGAATCGATCATTGCACCTCTTACATACTACATAATAAGTATTATCATCTCTACCGGAGCCCCTCAAGCTCCACCTGCATCACATGATCATTGGTGCTACCATTTTCGTACTCTTGTTTCTGCTCTTCCTAAGTACGCTGTAACATACATTTTTTTTTATCAAAAATCCATCTCTACTAATCACCACCTTATTTACTTTCGGATCCCATAACTTGTAACCTTTCACCACTTCCTGATACCCCAAAAGGATACATTGTCTAGATTTTGCACCAAGTTTCGATCTTTCCTCACTATAAACATGCACATAGGCTGGACATCTAAACACTTTCAAACCCGAGTAGTCTACCTTGCTTCGTGTCCACACCTCATCTACTTCTTTCCCATCTAGTGTAACTCTCAGTGATCTATTAATAAGGAAACATGCAATATTCACTGCCTCAGTCCACAAATTCTTTGCAAGTCGTGCATTCAATGTAAGACAACATGCTTTTTCAGCTATCGTTCTGTTCATTCTTTTTGCCACACCATTTTGTTTTGGCGTCTTACAAACTGTGAAATGTCTCTTAATCCTATGCTTCTCACATAACTCCTAGAATTTTTTATCTGTGTACTCAGTACCATTATTTGACTGAAGACATTTAATCTTCCTTCTTATTTGATTTTCTACTTAAACTTTCCACAACTTAATCTTGGAAAATACTTCTGACTTGTGCTGCATGAAGTAAACCCAGACCTTTCGCTAGTCATCAATGAAACTCACAATATACATGTATTCACCACAAGATACAACCTTGATTTGTCCCCAAACATAAGTAAGAACACAGTCAAGAACTACCTTAGTCTTGTTTATCGCTGTCTTAAACTACATCATGTTCTGCTTTCTCAGAACACAATATTTGCAAAAATCTAGATTGCATGTCTTAACACCCTTCAGTAAATTACTATTATAAAACTCTGTCATCCCAGCTCGCCCATATGGTCAAGACGCATATACCACAAGAATGTTCTATCAGATTCAGATTCTACAACATCAACTCCACCTACAATAGTAGTACCTAAGGATCTGTAAATATTTCATGTTAGCTTTTGTCCCTTCATCACTGTGAATATCCCTTTGTTCACCTTCATTAATCCACTAGCAGATTGTAACTATAACCATTACAATCCAAAGTGCCCAGTGAAATCCGATTCCTTCTCAAGTTCTGTACATGTCTAACATCACATTACATCCTCACTACACTATTAAACATCTTAATCCTGATACTCCCTATTCCAACCACTTTGCAAGATGCATTGTTACCCATCAAAACAAAACCATAATTCACCAATTTGTAGTTGTCGAACCAATCATATGATACGAACACGCCAAATTCATAATCCAAGAATCTGTCAGATGATCTAACGTAGATGGAATAGAAAGCATATCACCATCAACATTCTCTTAATCTTACTCTTCCACTACGTTCGCAGGTTTTGATTGACCAACATCAGACTCTGAATTCCATTTCCTTGTCTCTGGACAATCCCATTTAAAACGTACATTTTTCCCGCATATGAACATAAGAGATCCTTCTTCCCGTCCCTCTGATTCGTGCATAAGGTAGAGTTTGTTCATCAATGACTTGGACATATACTGACTCAGATTTTTGCCGGTAATTCCTCGTCAGCCAGACAAAGCCTGACATCGCCACTGCTTTTGCCTCCAATTCTTTCCAATTCGCCTCATCCATATATTTAGGTTGTTTTCCGTATAACACCTTCACCATCTCCTCTTACACTAACAAATCCTTTAACCTACCTGTCTAATCCGAAATTACCAGTTCCGTTGAACTTCATCATGTCGAATTTTGCAGAAGACATTCCTGACATCATAAACATGACTTTGATCCTAGTTGTTGTGCAACGGCCATGCAATAATTATGGTGATGAATGAATATGAAAACAAAAAGAACACGAGAACACAAAATTTATGTGGTTTGACAATATACCTATGTCCGAGCAGGAGCAGTAACTTTCTTATTAGTTTAGCTTGTAATCATAGAGTTACCATTATAGAGTATTTAAATAACCCTAATACATGCCCAATATCCAATTAGAGTAAGAATCCAATTATTACATCATTATCATGTACTAGAACTTGCTGGGGTCGTGCCCCGCCCGTCAGGGCCATGCTCCTCGTACTCTCCCGCTACTCAGCATCCCCACTTTGCTCCACTCCGCTCACTCTACAAACCGCCACATATAGAATATGAGCTACACACTTCAACAATATCCACCTAGGTGAATATACACCCCATGGGAGAAACAAGAAGCATAAATCCAGGAACATAGTTCATTGGGTATTATATAGACTAGAGGGAGGCAAACGGTCCGGGCTAAACAGGCTTTCTGTCCGAACCGGACCGTTTAGCTCATTTTGGAAAACGAGCGGATACGGGCGGGTTGGGTGTCAAAAACGGGCGGTCCGAGCTTTATTCGTTTAGCAAAATGGGCGGTCTGATTTTTTACAATAAAAAACGAGCGGATACGAGCTTTATCCATATAACCCGCTAAAATAATAATATATTAATTAAAAATCTTTTTATACTTATAGCTTGTCGGTGTTTCCCGTTTGCAAGACTTACTGTTGGCATTCGACAGAATTTCCAGAACTTCGATTCCATTCGTAGTTCCTCGTCTGACTCGGATCGTTCATAGTCGAAACTCGAGGATTCACTTCCGAGGCACATGTCGTGAGAGTGCTGTAGAAGAGTTGGAGATCGGGAATCGCAAAAGGAGGAACGGAAGAGCTCACATACGCATGTTAAAGGTGTGAGCTCATCAGAGATGGTGAAACTGACTATGATTGCCAGGGTTACTGATGGCCTTTCGCTAGCCGAAGGACTGGATGATGGTCGTGGCGTGCCAGATTCAGACTTATACAAGCAGCAAGTGACTTCTGTGTTTAAGAATCTCTCAAGGGGATAGAATGAGGCTTCAAGAATG
>JAOYMZ010059506.1:0-13137 GCA_025802335.1 Pinguicula primuliflora
GTTGTGCAACAACCTTTCCCTTCTCCAAACCTGGTTTCTCTAAGTCCTTGAACCTTAATTCGAGTCCTTGTTCCATGTCCTTGACAGTAAACAATGCACAAATGTCAGATGAGTGCAGTTCTTTGCTTGAACCAAGCTTATACAAACCGAAAAACAATCACACATTCTGTGCATGACATTCTCTCTCATTCTTATCTGTTTTATACATTCATGCATATGTGATCTATATAATCTCATTTCTGGTGTTTAGGTTTAGTTTATGCTTGAGGACAAGCATGGTTTAAGTGTGGAGGGGTGATGAACCTATTTCATATGCATTTTTAGGCTCATTTTACTTGTTTTTTTCATTGATTTATTTACCTAAACACCTATTTTACACCTCATTTCGTGCTTAATTGTATAAATGCAGGACAAGAGCCTATTTTCAGCAACCTAGTATGAATCGCAGGTTATATGATGGATTTCCTGCATTTTAGTTGCATTTTGTGCAAAACCAGAATATCAGCAGAACAAGGTCATGGAGCAGACCTCAAAGTGACTGATCTTGGCCATTTTCTGATCTCCTGGACGCTACAAATCATCTATGCACACATTGGAATGAAGCAAGCTATTTTTATACATGTGTGCAACCCAATTCAGGAGCCAAACAACAACAAAAAGGGACTGATGTGCAGCAAAGCTCGAATCTGGTGAACTGGAGCAAAACAGATTCAATCATCTCAAATCAGGCTAGTGTGGTGACTTTCATCCATTCTGGGAGCTCCTAAATGCTATGTATCATCAAGGCACAACCAGAAATTATCCAGGCCGAGACCTAAGCAGCTGCAACACAATTCGGGTGCCAAATATCAGCAAGATGCAAGCTGGAGCCAAATATCAGATTATGTGCAGACTTTGAATGTCCAAAGTCCAATACCGGACCTAAGCTGCTTGTATGTGCACACTTTGAATGTCCAAGGCACATATCAACGTGTGATATCAATTGAGACACGTACAGGTGCACCTGATCGAGCCGCATTATCAAGGAGAGGACCATTTGCCAAAAGGAGAAGGATCCAAAAGTTGGTGAAAAGCTACTTTGCTATTTTTGGCAAAAACTAGGAAATGACTACAGTAACCTTGCTCGGTGCATATCTCTCACTTGGCTAGGAGGATAAATTTGAAATTTCACCACAAACTAGGTCAAGAAGTGTGCTTCAAATGTCAAAGGAGTCACAGCCAGAATCAGCCGCCACAAGGAAATATAACGGAAAATATTGATTCTGTTAGTTGAAGTGCAGCCATTTACACATCTGTTCACATATTAATGCACAAATCCCAAACGGCTGTAGAGATAAATCTGAGATTTTTCCACAACATACCTCGGCCATCCCTCTTTAAGTTACATTCAGGCTGTATTGCCATTTGAGCCCTCGAAGAGAACTTTCTAGATAAAATATCAGCAATCAGTGCACCTGTGAATAAGAAAGATACTGCTACCCTCAAACAATTCTGTTGCTCGGCACATATCCAAGCGACCTAGGTGTAAACTCATACCTTCCAGGGCTTACACATTGGAATAGCTTCACTTTGAAGAAGAGAGTCGAATTTTATCAAAAAAGAGGCGATACCAGATCTTCCATCTTCATAAGAGAAAACCAAAGGAGGCAGGGGAAGCAGTCTGCACCAGCAACTTCTATGGCTACCATGGGCTGCTCTTCTTATTGTTTATCGGTTGTATTAGCTCATGATTGTAGCATGAGCTAAGTTTATTTAGATTCAAGGCTCAGTTGAGCCAAAACTCCATGTTTTAATTCAGATCTTCATTTTAAATGTCAAACTATCTCATTCATATTATGTCTTTGTTGTGATGGATTAGTTCTTATATTCTGATCAAATATTGTGAACTTCATGCATGGTTTGTGCATTAGAAACGGAAGCACTTGCACATATAGGACACCAAACACTCACACGCCTTCGCTCTTGGGGGCACCACTCCTAGCTTTAGGTGCCATATTCAAACAAACGGTTCAATTGATCTTTTCTTCTCTTCCATGTATGGAGGTGAGGCTGTGAAGCCAAAATGCCCCCTGTGGATGGTAGACTGACTGGTATACCTCAGAAGAGGCCTAGTTATACTGGAGTCTGGTGGTAGGATGGATGAGAGATGCATGATAGGTAGAGTTGAAGTTAAGAATGAAGCATGGCAGTTTAGGTAACACACTGCAATCTTGAATCAGTCCCATACCAGCTGATTTATCTACTGATCTATTGCGATTTGGTCTTAGTTGTCTTCATATCTTTTAAACCTTGTTTCCTTAGATTTCTAATGCAATTGGTTACACCTCATTCTGATTATTTGTTTGCAAGATATGCGCTACTGAACTTACTGCTGTCTAATGAAATCTGTTTTGCTTAAAACATGTATTGACCTTGCTACTCGTGGATCATGACCCTAGCTCACCAGCTTTGTATTATAATTTGACCGTGTACACTTTACACGCCTGTCAGCATGGAGGAGGAAGATTGCCAAACATATTATATTGGACGAGCTACCTTTCAACCATGTTAACAAGATTGGTTTTGCTTTGATTATCAAGAATGTGGATCTGCGTTTCAAGTTGATATCTAGACAGACGTGTCCGAGAGATCGTCTGGGAATGTATCTGGAGGAAAAACTAAAGCTGAAGCAAAAACTGCTCGAAGCTAATCCCCGTATCTGTTTCATGACAGATACATGGACTTCAAGGCAAAATCTGACGTATATAGTGATCATGGGTCATTGGATTGATGAGAAGTGGTCCTTGGAAAGAAAGATCTTGGGTTTTAGAAAGATTAGTGACCATGAAGGTGCTTCAATTTGTTGGGAGATAGAAGACTTGATAGAAGTTTGGGAGCTAATGAAGTTGTTGACCATCACTGTTGATAATACCACCAACATTGTTCTTGCCCTCGAAATATTGAAGTGGCATCAAATAACTTTGTTTGGTGATGTTCGAGGATAGATTATCATGCATCATGAGAATCTGCACATGAGGTGTTGTGCTCACATCTTGAACTTGATTGTTCAACATGGGTTGACTGAACATAGTGATGTTATCTTTTGCGTGAGACATGTTGTGAAGTTTTTCAAGTCTTATCCTGCACGGGAGAATATGTTTATGCACCATGTGAAGATGAAAAAGTTTCAAGACAAAGAATTTCTTTAGTTAGATGTTCTCACGAGATGGAACTCTGCATATGTTATGTTGAACTCTATCTTGAAGTACAGTATTATTTTTGGGACATGTTGGAGGATCATGCATTTCATGACTATTTATTTGATGAGGCAAGACGGAAATTGGGGCCTACGACTGAGGATGATTGGGTGCAAGTATGATGCTAGTCAAGCACTGATGTTGTATTGTTACTGATTATTTATTTCACTTATAGCTATATAATTATTTGCAGGTTAAGAGTTTTCTGCCATTTTTTAAGTTTTTCTACGATATCACTCATGTGCTTCTGCAACACCAACTGCTCATTTATTATTTCAAGAACTTACGAAAATTGAAGAGGAGTTGGATGAAGCTATTATGAGTGATGGCTGCGATATGGCTAATATGGCGAAGAAGATAAAGCCAAGTACATTGAGTATTGGGGTGAGTTGACAAACATGGATGAGAGGCACAAACATAAACTGAACAAGTTTTTGTTCATGGCCAGTATTCTTGACCCTCAGTGCAAGCTTAGATGGTTCATATTTTGGTTTGATACTTCATTGGATGGAGGTATGATGCTAGTCAATAGTCATGCACATTTATTTCATTATTGATTAATTGTTTTGCTAATATATTTATGATTTGGGTTTGATATTTCAATGGTGACACTGACAGACCGGGCTGATGCTGCGTACGCCATAGTCAAGCAATCTGTGGCGAATAGTTTTGAAGAGTACCGGTCTTTGTACGATCAGGGGAGAGGTCCTTCAGTTCTCAGCGTTCCTAGAGTTTCCTCTTCAGGCTCACATTAACTTCATGTTCAAGAGCCAGTGAGAAAATTGTTAGACAAATGCAGGAGGAGAGCGTGCAAGAGACAACAAACGAACTGGAGAGATACTTGGAAGAACTACTCATTTTTGAAGAGTTTGACATTTTACAGTGGTGGAGAGGCAACATGTTCAAGTATCTTGTCCTTAGCCTAATTGCTCGAGATATACTTGTCATTCCATTAACTACTGTACCAACTGAGTCCGCCTTCAGTATAGGAGGACAGGTGTTGAGTAGTTTTAGGAGTTCTTCAGGATCCCCTACAGCTGAAGCACTCATATGTGCCAAGAGTTGGATGAAGGATGCTGTAGTTGTCGATCTTAGAGCTACTTCTGAAGTTGGTTTTAAGTTGGAGGAGGACAATGATTTGAAGGATAATGCAGGGACGGAAGATCATACCGCGATCGCCATATTTTAAGGTAATATATATTTCATACTATGAATATATATAGATAGAGTCCAGTTCTTATGGACAGTTTTACTATGGTCAGTTTTCCCCATTCGTGTACAATTTTTTCGTAGCACCATCCATTTTCGAAATTGGTCACACCAATGGAAAGCTTATACATTGTAGATGAAAATCCCCATGCTTTAATCCGGTTTCCGGCGACTTTGTCGTCGGAAATTTCTAAAACCCTATTTAGGACTACTTAACCCAAGGGGAATCATAACCCTCCGTTAAATGATGATAACATCGTTGGAATATCACCAAAACTTGAACATTTGCAATTCAATGTATAAGCATTCCAATGGTGCGATCAATTTCGAAAACGGATGGTGCTACGAAAAAATTGTCCATGCAAGGAAAAAACTGACCACCGTAAAACTGACCATAGGATCCGTTCTGTATATAGATAATATATGTATATGTTTATGTTTTATAGTCTAATGTCTTCATGTATGTTTATGTAGAGTTTCAAAATGATCCGATCGGTTTTGTCAATGAAATAAGATGAAGCAATTGTCAAAGGTGGACGACGAAGAAGTTAATAGAAACTTTGATCCTCTTGAAGCTTGTTTATTAGACTCTGATCCTCATGAATATGTTGGAACTTGTTTGTTTGACTATGATCGTCTTGAACATGTTGATTACTTGTTTGTTGAGGTTGTGTTGGAATTTGTTTGTTTGAAGTAGGACTACTTTGTTGAAAGAAACTCTTGATCCTGCTTGCATATTTGTTCATAGAAAGTTTTGTTCATAAAAAGAGATAGGAAAATTTTTGTAGGACATGGAACTTGAAAATGGCCCATATACCGTCGGTCCCGGTACTGGACCGAGAATGAATTAGCGGTACTAGTACCGGATAGAACCGATACCGGTACTTTTTGGCACCGGGACCGAAGTACCGGTACAAAAGCAGGGACCGAGTTAGGGTCGGTACCGGTCCAAGGCCGGACCGGTACCGGCCGACAGGTTGGACAGGCCGAACCGGAGCCGTCGGTTTTATCGACATTTTTCTTAAAATTTATTACAATATATATACAAATTCAAAAAAATCCAAAAAAATAAAATCAATTCATATATCATTGTGCAATGTCGAGTATAAGAAATTATTCTGAAATTTTTGTATAAATTATATTATACAATATAAATTAATATTATTATATTTAATTACTAATAACCAATGCATAATTGTAATTTGAAGCAGATGTGTCCCATTAGGTCGAAAAATTGGGCAGGGTACCGATCGTGTGGAAAAATCATACCGGCCTGAAGCCTGCATTAAGACGAGTCGCCTGGTATTCATAAATCGCAAATCCGATGTCGTGTACCCCGTGTTCATATAGTTTAAAGTTGTCGTCGATCCATAAAATTCTACGTGGATATAGTTAGAGTTGTTTTTTCACAAATCCGATGGTGCTGGTCGCCAAGGGCTACAAGCGGGGTCTAGAATTTTTTTTCTTTCCTCAATCAAAAAACAAAATCGTCCAAAATGAATAAAAGAGCGCAAAGATACACCATTTTGAAGTTATCTAGGAAATCAACACAATTGTTGCTGCCAAAATTTAAAAAAAAGTTCATAACTAGTCGATAACCGAGGTTACCGATCGGCTGGTACCGAGCACCGTCGGTATCGGCGACCGAGCACCGTCGGTATCGGCGACCGAGCATCGTCGGTATCGGCTACCGATATCCGATGATATTGGTACCGGTAGCCAATTTGCTGTTACCGACTAAATTAGGTCGGTAACGGTAAGAGGCCGGTTGGTAAATCTACCAAACGACCGACACCCATAATTTTGGACGTTGGATGTTGGACACCAATTTATATTAAAACAGACTTATTATGTACCATCTTTCAGACGAAATCTGATTTCAGCTTCGACATATCAAGTTATTTTGGAGGAGGGAAATTCAATCTGTATAAAGACTCAATACGACTTGATGCTAGTTCATTAGTTAATAACCTATAAAGATTGCATGTGCATGCTTTAGGTAGAGAGACGTTTCTCACAAGTAACTTTTGTACTAAGCAAAAATTATCGAAAAGAGAATGCATATATGTTATGACACAAACGTTTGGGATATATATCCCAACTGAGAATTCAACGACTTGTATCATAAATAATTTACAATGACCTTGATTTTTCTGATTCAGAAATATGCAGTAATTGCATCAAGGAAAGACAAACAAATGTCAAATAAAAGTGTTCAAAATGGAGATTAATCGTCCTTGATTTGATACATATATACATGTGCAATCCATTCCTTGCGGTTTCTTGGAATGAACAATGATATTTTATCATTGCATAAACTATACTCGGTTTTGATACCTTATTCGATTGTTGAAAAGTATCAATATCTCCAAGAATGTGGCATTATTCCTCAATACATCATGCCAGGATGGTCTAGTCATAATGGTGTATGTGGGAGACATAATAGAACCCTAAAGGATATGGTGAGAAGTAACTTCTCTTATAGTTTCTCTTTGGGTTGAGGCCTTAAAGACTATAACGTATATCCTCAATAGAGTTTTCAATAAAGCAGTAGCAAAACCTCATATGAATAAGAGATTGGGGATAAACCCAGATAACGGTATCTTTATATTTGAGGTTGACCAGCTGAAGGGAGGGTCGGTAGACTTGATGAAAAGAAACTGAATTCAGGAAAATTAGCTGCTGCTTTGTTGGGAATTTTGAAAGAGCTAGAGGATTTAATTTTTATGATTCCTCTAAAAGGTCCTTTCTAGTGATCAGATATGCAATATTTATTGAGAACTTTGAGTTCAGTAGGAATTAACCACTAAGGGAGATTACTTTTGAGGAAAAGATGAGGACGCTCATAGTATTGCATTTGGAAATAATAGTAAATTGGTACTTGTCGTTTCTTGAAATGCATATTAAGACCCTGAAGACTTACCATACAAGTTGTGGATTCAGATATCCCAATAACGGGATTGGAATCTCAAAATTGTCTATTAGAAGTGCCACTTAGGAGATCCACCAAAGTCTGGAGATTTGTTATCTTTAATGACTGTAAAGTATATTTGGAAGAACACGAGTTTGACATTGAGATTGAGGATGTTTCTACCTCTATAAGGCAAATCGAGCAAAGTGTTAAATTCTAAATGTGGGTGGATGCCATAGATTGAGTTGAAATCCATGAGTGACAACGGCATTTTGAGATTCTGTCGAGTTACCAGAAGGGAGGAGGCCCGTTGCTTGTAAGTTGATTTCTATGACCAAAAGAGACTCATGTGGTAACATCGAAAGATATAAAGCATGTCATGTTACTTAAGGATTCCCTCAAAAGGGTGGACATTGATTTTAAAGCAAACTTTTCTCCGATTTCCTTAAAGGTTTTCTTTGGAATCGTTATGACACTTGTTACTCATTATGATTTGGAACTGCCCCCGATGGACATAAATACTAATTTCTTAGACCATCTATAGTCTGGAACATGCATCCTGACAGTGCTACAGGAAATTTGATCAGGTTATACCTCATATAGATTCATTGAGAACTTTGGTGATCAATGAATCTATAACAAGTTCAGTGGGAGTAACTTTGTGTTTCTCGTACTATGTTTTGATAAAATCCTACTTGTCAATATTGATAAGCCAATTTTGCATGATACCAAGCTACTTCTACGAGTCTATCAAGAATTTTGAAATGAAGGATCTTCGTGATGTATTTTTTTTGTGATAAGCATATAGACTCACCGTGTTTGTTCACCGAAATATTGACTAATCACGTGCGGCTTATATTGATAAAGTTTTGAGTGGGTACGACATGCAAGATTATGCACCTGGAGCAAACTCCTAGAAAACCATAAAGGTATATGATCAAATATTGCAGAGTTGATCTTTATAGATCGTGGGGTATTCCGACTCTAATTTATTGGTTGCGTGGACAAAAATATGTCCATTTCAGGCTATCTTTTATGGTAGGAGGGGCTATATGGCGGCAAACAGTCTGCAGACATTAATTGCTTCCTACCATATGGGAGCTGAACATAGCATTATTTGAGGCAACAAATCACACATTAAGATTGTCATATTTTATCACAGTATTGCGCATGACAGATGGTCCTGAAAGACCATTAAAAGTTTATTATGATAATAGGGTTGCAGAAATATATACCAAGAATAAGATGAGTTCTTCAGTGTCTTAGTAGAAGTAGATTGATATAAAGTTTCTTGTTTTGAAATAAAGATTGTAGAAATCTCGAGTATTGATTGAACAAGTTTGTACAGACCTTATGCTTGTGGATTCACTCAATAAAAGGCTGCCGCCTAAAGTATTCTTCGAACATTTTGGCTCATATAGGCATTTTGAGTCCTGGTGAGATTTCTCTGACATAGGAAGTCAAAGTTTGTTCAAGTTACATGAGCATTTAAATCTATGTTCAATCATTTGGAGTGCAAATTATGGGTTGATCAACATTGAGATCCTGCATAAGGGTGTATTTCGCTGCGGTTTGGCATGAAGTTGAAATACAACAGATTGGAAATTGGCATGATTAAGGGACCCGATTACATGTGATTTTCATTCTACTCTATTTTACATTTGGTCTATGTCATTGATGAAGTCAATATTTGTGGTAAGTGCTAGGGTCCTACTATAACATATAATAGCAACGATCTCTTTGCTCTAATATTGATTTCATTGATGTACCAGACTGGATAAATACTTTGTTCAGTGTGTTATGTGAAATTGAGCTCATAAAGTTTGTGACGAACATATATATACAATATGTCAATAGAGTGTTATGTGAAATTGAGCTCATAAAGGAATAGATTTTATTCTTTATATTATGGGTCATATTGAATAAAATCTATTGGGCTTAAAGTTCAATCCCAACCTAAGGATTAATGGGAAGCTTACTTAACTTACTCTTGGCCCGTTTTTTTTTTTCTCTCTCTTTATATATCCATCAACGAAAAAAACATGAGGAATTAATTAAGAGTTTACAGAAAGTTTTCAGAAAACTCGAAAGGAAGGACTGGGACTTTGAATCGAGTGGATGATCTTCTCATTCCTCGAAGATCTTTGAAGATACAGATTCAGATACTATCAAAGGGAAAATGAGTAACAACATCAAATACTATGAAAAAGAAAACAAACACAAACTAACGCTACTGAGAGTACCGAACGAACGGACAATGAGACCCACCAAGATTTGAGTGCACAAAAGGTAGTTCCTCACCTTGAGTTATATGAAATGAAGGCAGCGGCAGAGAAGGATTTAAGATCCTTCAACGCACAATAAAAACCAAACAAAAAAAGAGAAATTGTCAATTCAAAAATGAACAAAAAACGATGCCGATTGAAAAGGATGAGATACAAAGCGAAAAGGAAAGATGAAGCAGTGGCTGAGTTTGATGGACATCAGTGAAAGCATCGAACACCGATTTGTACGCCGTTGCTGGAAATTAGTGGGGGTCGGTTTTGATTTAAGATCCTTCAAGGCACAATAAAAATCAAACAAAAAAAGAGAAATTGTCAGTTAGAACATGAACCAAAAACGAGAGTTTTTTCACTTGCCGAACCATCACTCTATTGTGTCGAAAATTGTTTTTAGCCGTCGGATCGTTATCGGACGGTTGCGTTCAGTTCACTTAAGTCTCCTCTCGACTAAACCAGTTTTGAAATCATGTTTCTGAGCAAAGACGACCGCAATTCTGATTTCTGGTTCTATGGATTTCGTCTTCTATCGACTCACACGTTTCTGGTGACCACCATTTCGATGACTAGTTTTGTTCAGATTTTTGGTTAGTTATGTTCAGACATGTTGCGTAAAAAATGTGAACACGCCAGTGCATCACCAAAATGGATCAGCTACAAAGTCGAAGGAGAAAGAAAACATTAAAAAGAAAAGAAAGATAATGTGATGCAGTTCAAAACGCGCGAAATCAGTTCGTCATGGTACCTTCAGCATGTGAAAAAAACTCCAAAAATGATGGAAAAGATGAGATACAAATCGAAAAGGAAAGACGAAGATACAGTGGCAGAGTCTGATGGACAACAACGAAAGCATTGAACACCGACGTGTACACCTTTGCTGGAAATTAGTGGCAGTCAGTTTTGAGTAGAATGGAAAGTTTTAAACTCCCGAGCAACATTGTGTTTGTTGGACGCTCTGGCCGAGGACATCATATTACTCCACCAACAACAAACGGTAAGATCTGCCAACAGATTACTATTATCGAACTGAAGGGTAGGATTAAGAGGGATATCGAGAATTGAGGATTATTCAACTGAAAAGGGATATCGCAAGAGGAGAGGTCTCTTGTTTGTTCACGGAAGAAAATCAATTTCGTTTGTTGAGTTGCTAGGATTCAATTTTTCACACCCTTTGTGCTGCCGTCGCCATCCTGGACAAAAAATGAAACCCATTAATTGATGGAGAACCCAGAACCCCAAATCGAATGAGAACCGAGCGGACCTAGAACCCCAAATTGAATGATAAGCGAGCAAACCTAAGATTGGAATTGACTGTGTTTGTAGTCGTCTGTTGGAGAAGACATGAGAGGATCGAACAGATTAACACAGATATTGAGAGAAGAAGTCGGAGTACCTGTTCAAAGCCATTACGGAAGAATGGCCTAAAAGCAGGAAGACGTGGGTGGCAACGACACTTTGAAGTTTCGAGACGACATTTTCAAGTTGTTGGACTGGACCCTTTTAGTATATAGAAGACTAGAACTTACCCATGACTTCGTCTAAAATGAAATGATATAATCATGTAAATGTAATTTTAAGTAGTACGAATGTAAAAATGGAATCACGTGCACAAACCCGAAATGCTACCAAAAAAATAATGTAATAAATTTAGGGATGAGACGGGTTGGTCAAAACCGAAGTCAGATAGGGATGGTAGAATTGTCCCGTCCTAAGGGGCGATCCGGACCCGTCCCGCCGCGTACAGGTCCGGGTCCGGATATGTGGTCTGGGACCCATCCCGGGCCCGGACCCAGCCTTAAAAAATATAAAAGTTATTTTAACTTTTATATTTTTTAAGTTTGAGGTTTAGGATTTGAAGAGGACTTGATGCTGGTTCCAGAATTTTGACTTCAGTCGTCACTCCGCAGCTGGCAGCCGCTGGTTCCAGAATTTCGACCTTGACGAACTCCATATCCAATAATCAAGAATTTCGAGTTAGAGGTATGTGCTCCTTTAATTTAGTTTACATTTTTCGGTGATTTGTTCTTCATCAACGATCTCGACGCCGCTTGAATGTCGCAACTCGCAAGCTTGTTTCTTGCAGGACTCTTTACTTTGATTTTTCGGTTGATTTGTTTCTTGCTGGATTCTAGGGTTTGCAATTTAGGCTGATGAAGAATTGAAGATGATTCCTTTATAACCTACTGATATTCTAGGGTTGGAAATTGTTGCGCCTAAGTCTGGACTGATTTGCAGCCTTGCAGGACTCTTTACTTTGAGCTTTCGGTTGATTTGTTACTTGTTAACCTACTGATATTCTAGAGTTGGAAATAAAATCTGATATGATTTTTTTTGCTTGGTATTTTCTCACATTTGTTGAGATCCATCCGTATAAACTATAAATCCATTTGGTATTTTACTTGTTTTTGAAGCTTTGTTACTCTGCATATTTTAGATCAATATCAGCAGCAGGAAGTGGACTTCGTTACCACTTCAGGGGATGCACATATTGTTATATGCATGATCTTCGGGGGATGAAGAATTTTCGAAAGATCCTGTGCTGACTGCTGGTTCCACTTCCACCTCAACTCTATTATTTTTTTCCCTTTTCTTTAACATTTGACTTTTTTTTTAAATTTTTTAACTAGTTTTCTGTTCGATGACCTGGACACGCGGGGCGGGCGGGCCCGGGCCCTCCTCCAGGGTGGCGGGCCCGCTCCGCCCATTGCCAAGTCAGGTCCTCACCACTTCAAACTCCAAAAACATATAACGTGACCCTAGATAAGAATGGTCCTCCACCATTTCCAAAGAAGCTGTGGAAAAGCTCTCCAAAACACTGCCTAAATTGAATGTATATAAACTAGAAATATTTAGTTCCCATTTTCAGGTGGGAGGAAGTGGCTAAAAACAAATACCGAATAAAATACTTAAAAGGAAAGAGAAGGTATCTGAAGGGATCTGAAGGGTTTTGTCCATTGATGCTTATTCTGGTATTTACCACTAATCCTATGACGTATCTAAGCCCGGAAGCCACCGGCGAGAACCTCCTCATCGGAGCTAACTTTGCCTCTGTTGGCTCCAGATTTGCCTCACGGGAAGTAGTTCTTTTAGCAGTGCAAGCATTCGCCGACTTTGATGGAGTTGGTTGAATTTGTAGTGAGGAAAAGTAGCTTTGCGGAAGGAAGCTTACAGGGATTTCCAGACAGGATTGTTGGAAAATTGTTACTTTTGCCACAAAATGGAAGCTAATTTTTGGAAATGCTACGCACCGGTCTTCGAAAGATCGGTAGGAGGAATCGGTCTTTGGAAGACCGGTATATCGAGACACTGGTCTTCCAAAGACCGGTAATAATTAGAATCGTTAATCACCGTAATTAGGAAGTTACCGGTGTTCCAAAGACCGGTAGACAAGTAACCGGTCATTCGAAGACCGGTTATGTTTTTTATATAAATAATCAAAATGGAGGGTCATAATATCCTCCGTCTTGTATTTGTGGAGGTGGTTGTTTCTTCTACAAAAAAT
>JAOYMZ010059517.1:0-13136 GCA_025802335.1 Pinguicula primuliflora
ATAAAATTAGTGAGTATCGGATCGTTAACTAGAATGTTTAGTGATTCTAATTGATCGGGACTAATATTAATATTTTTATGATGTCCCGTCAGAGCAGGACTGATGTTTTCCTCAACTTAATAATTTAGATGACTTTTTACAAATTTTGTATACTTTTTTTTTTCAAATTTTGTATACTAACCCCTACAGATTTCACATATTTGAAATTTTCCAAAAATGTCATGTTTTGAGTAAGTATGAAGCAGTATAGTCCGACAGAAATTAGTAGACAAATGTAACTATAAGTATTATCATTGAGATGATTAGTGAATATCAGAGTGTTTACTAGGTGGTTTTGTTATTCTACTTGGTGAATTAGAACCCCTACAGAATTCCTGGACTAAGCCACAAACAATCTTTCGGGTCAAATACTACGATGAATTCTTATATAGGGAATTAGAATCTTAGTTGTCATAACATATACCAAAGAAAATAATATTAGAAAATATTAGCAATAATGATCAAAGAGTAAAAAATGACGCGATTAGGGCGAGTGGCGATTAGGGCGACTTGGCGAATTGGCTCAGTGCTGAATGATTTGGATGTCGCCCTCCTCCGCGCCGGTGACTAGGCTGGCGACGGCATCCGTCCACGCTACTTCTTCATTTGCGCCACCTCCTGTGCTTCTTTCTCTCTCCCAAAAATCGGCCACCGATGAGTGTGAAACTCTGGTTTCCAGCGCTGGTACCAAATCCCCACAGGGTCGGGATTTGAACACTAAGAGGATCTTACAGTCGACTGGAGCAGTTTCCTCACCATCCCCACCTGTCCTGCATTCCCCAGAGGCAAGGAAACAAAATGTTGAATCTGAAGTTATGGGCCTTCCAGGTGCTCGACAAATTGTCGTAGAGGGACTTCAGAAGTCTGCTGTGGTTCCTGCTGCTTCAACTCCAAAGCAAAGACCCTCTGTCAATCCCAAATTTACTCGGCTCCGCAAGACGACGACCTCTTTCCACTTTACTGGGTTCCCGGATTCATGGACAAAGGTCGAAATGTTTAAGGTCTTCTCCTCCTATGGTCAAAGACTTGCATCTCCCATGGAGAGTGGATATTCAAGGGAGGAGATATGGTTTTGTCCGTTACCGTAAGTCCCTGAATCCACAACATTTACTGGGCCTCCTCAGTAACATCTGGATTGGATCCGTTGAGCTGCAAGTCAGCCTTGGAAAATCTGGCAGGGGACCTCTCATTGCAGAGCACACCAATCGGACAGCACCTATTTCACAACAAAGTGCTTCTCCCACCAAGGAAGCTGCAGAAACTGAAATCAGTGATTATCCTGACCCTGGAGCTGATGACTGGCTGAAGCATTGCATTGTAGGCACCCCGGTTGCTGAACCGGATATTGCAGCCATCAACATTGCTCTTTACAAATCGGGTTACAATAAGTGCTGTGCTATATGCATTGAAGGTGGAGAAATCCTACTTGATATTCCAGACTTACACCAGCAAGTACGGCTACTGAAGGACCATGATTTGATCAACCGTATTGGACTCTACAAAATTCGACCATGGCGTCTACTAAATGGTCAGCCAGCCAGGCTCTCATCAGTCACTAGACGAGGAACGCCGCTGCATCTCTGGACAGAGAAATTCTTTGAGACTCTAGCAGGCACATTTGGAGAGTTGTTGTCCCTCGATGAAGACACAAGAACCCAAAAAATATGACTTATGGGAAACTGCAGGTCCTAATCACGTTTTCCTCACGCATCCAAAAGTCCATCCGGGTGAACACAACGAACGGAGTTTTCTCGATAACTATTACGGAATACGAAGGAGAATCGAGTGTTTGGAACAAATCCTGGCCATCTCTTGCAACATCCTAGGCCCAATTTCGATGGAAGAGGAAGGTTCCTGCTGCGGATAAACCAAATTCTGCACCTGTCCTGACTGATGACATTGGGCATCAAGAATTGGCAAACAAAGTCCACAACCAGTATCTCGAAATTCTGCTAGAACTGGAGGAAACCAGAATGACCAAGATATCACAGCAGGGTGCTCAAGCTGATATCCTGGACCTGCAACAAGTTGTTATTCCGGATACTCATCAAGTGGTTACACCGGATCTTCATCAAGTTGATACTCTAGATCTGCAACGAGCCGCTACAGACTCATCTCAAGGCGAGGGAATCAAGAACCCTGTAACAACAACATCGCAGGCTCTCTCGAACACACCAGACATTGCTCTGCCCGCTGCTCCCCTGAGTTCACATAATGCCGGGGATACTCAAAATGCAGTTGATGCAGGGGAGGAATTTTAGCAGTTTGCGGATGTACAAGAGGAAGAAATTCTGCACGCTGCGGAAGGTTTGAACCCTGAAACAACTCCAGAACAGTTCAGAAGGGACTCTACTGAGATATTAGCAGTTTCCTCTCACATGAAGGAGATGCCTGCTGGGAAGACATTGCAGGATACCACGCCCACAGTCCGAAGCTAGGCTGACAGAGTGGAAGTTGGGTCCAGGGAAGATTCAGACTTCTACGCAAGCCAACCCGTAGCTGTTGCCCAAAATACATATCCAAAAGTCACCGCGCTTGATCCAAGGGCTGCACCTTTCTCCCTGCATCCTCAAAAATGGCCACCGAGCAAGAGTACATGACAGACTGCTCTGGGGAAACTCTTTATGCGATTCAGCTCACCACAAACGGCATGAGTGTTGCTGATGCATGGGCCACAGATAGAGCCATGCTCAGCTCTGCACCTGAAGGAGGTTACTCCCAAAGTGACATTGATCCGGATGAATATGAACTCCCGCCATGGAAGGAAGAGCCAGGAGCGCATGATGACTTAGTTTCCATAGAAACACTTTGATCTGCTTCGGAATTTTTAGGACCCAGATCAGGTGCCAGTAAGAAGCATCCTGAGGTGTAACGGAGCTCTCTGCCACCACCTCTACTGCAGAGGTGCAGGTAAATCTCCCGAAGCAGATGCCTTCCACATAACCACATCAGGCCCTGCATCAGGCCCTGCTCAATGCAAACTCCTGGGATGCAGTCCGTGAGGCGCTCTAGATCCCATCTTCCGGTTGAGTTCACAAAGTTAGCGACAGTGAGAGATAAGCCCAACCGAGAGTGGGGGGAACGGCGACGTGCACCAATGGCGAGGTGAACAGCCACCACACATCTACCCAAAATTGAGCAGTCAGGCCATCTTCGAGCACCCAACAAGTGTGATCCCGAATGGTCTCTATCAACTGGGATATCTGCATCCATAGGTGGGAACCTCCCCTGAACGCATACGGTTCCTGGAACCCGATACCTGAAAGGTTGTATTTAGCCACAAAAAGATTTGTCCATAATTTAGGAGAGCCGGAGAATAAATTCCAAGCAAGCTTAAGCATAACGACCAAGTTAGCTTCCCTGAATTTCCGTAAGCCGAGTCCTCCCTTCTTTTTTGGATGACTGACGCTCCCATCGAACTAAGGACTGTTTGTGCTGATGAATCGTGCCCCCCCCCCCACACACACACAAGCTCCAAGCCGGTGTCCACTGGTAGTTGAACTGTTTGCATTTGAAAGAGCGGGATGGCTGCAAGGACTATTTTGCAAAGGACCAATCTGCCAGCCAAGGATATACGGTAGGGACTCCACACTTTCACACACTGACGTATCTTTAGAATTGAACCCCGGTGTGAATCCTTAGAGACTCTGCCATGTATGATCGGCACATCAAGATAGCGGCCGAGATTGTCAACTCGTGTGATACCGAGAGACTGCTCTAGCTCCGCGGTAAGAGTGGGGGTACAACCCGGAGACGACCAGAACACTAATTTACAAGTGTTCACCACCTGTTCTGAAGTCAAAGAAAATGCCTCCAACATCCTCTTAATAAGTAGGGCCTGCTGCACCGAAGCTTCTGCAAACAACACTAGATCATCAGCAAAAAGTAAGTAAGATAGAGGCCATTTGCTTTTACCGAAGGTGAGGGGCTTCCAGAACCCCTGGCTTGTGGCCTCCTGGACAGTTTGCGCAAATCGCTCAAGGCAGAGGATGAACAAAAAGGGGGAAACCAGATCGCCTTGGCGGACTCCGCGCCTTGGTTTAAAGCTTGGCCCCCGAATGCCATCCGAGATAATTTGAGTGCTTCCTGATTCAAGTGCAGCAACAATGACTTTGGATAGGAAGGTCGGTATTCCTGCATCAGCCAAGGTCTCCCGTATGAAATCCCACTCAATTTTGTCGAAGGCTTTGATAAGGTCGATCTTTATGGCCATGTATTTAGTCTTGTCCGATTTCTTCCGCATCATGTGGATTGCTTCTTCACCACAATAATGTTGTCAGTGATCGATCTACCTTTTACAAAATTAGATTGGTTAGCAGCAATAAGAATAGGCATAATCGGTTTTGAATAGTTCGCGATAATCTTTGAGATTATTTTGATTGAAATGTTAATTAGGGTGATTGGTCGATAGTGACCAAAGACCTTCGGATTAACCACTTTCTGTAGTAGAGACACTAACCCCTGATTGGTAGACAGGGGAATAATACCGTCCTGAAACACCTGCAAGATAAAGGATATAAGAGAAGGCGAGATAACTTCCCAATTATGTTGATAGAAGATGCATGTGAAGCCATCCAGGCCCGCTGCTTTGTCTGGGTGCATCCTAAAAACCGCTTGCCTAATCTCCTTGGGTGTGATCGGGCCGTCCAATTGAGCTTGCAGTTGAAGCAGAATAGGCAGGAATCGGCCAGAGATGGGGAATGTGGGTAAGGTATGAATATCACTGCCAGAACAGGAGCCGAATATGTGTTGGTAATATCGGGTTACTTCACGAGCTAGCACCTCTTTATCAGAGCACCAGACACCATTATCTAGCAGAATGTTCCTCGTGTAAACCGATTTCCTATGCTCCTTATGTAAGGCATGGAAATAGGTCGAGGATCGGTCCCCCTGCGTTACCCATAAGCATCGAGAATTTTGCTTATGTAATAACTCTTCCCGGGATAAGATACTTTCCAATTCGGTTTGCAATTCAACTTCTAAGTCCATTAAGAATCGAGATGGACAAACAACCAAAGCTTTCTGAACTCCAGCGACACGCTTAGTTAGTTGCCTTTTCTGTCTCATGAGGTCGCCAAAGAAGTTAAACTTCAAATCATCCAAAATCAGCGATAGGTTACTCAGCGCCTCTAGGAAGGGCATATCCACTGGCCAGTGTGAAGCAAACCACGAATGCCAATCCTTCTGAGTCTCCCAGACTTTTAAGTAACGTAAATAGTTGGATGAGCTCCGAGGGTCAGATGGGATCTTGCAGCATAAAAGGATTGGTGAATGGTCTGAAGCTATTCGGGGGAGGTGCTGGAGTCCGCAAGAATCAAAGAGATTAAGAAAACTGATAGAAACCAAGCACCAGTCAATCCTCTCATAGCACATACCCCATCGCCAAGTAAATCTGGGGCCAAAAAAGCCAACTGGATGGACATCCGCGAACTCCAACCAGTTGCAAAATTTAGCACAACCAGTAAATGGGTGTCCTCCGATTTTGTCTTGAGATGACAAGAAGGCATTAAAATCCCCCGCCAGTAGCAAAGGCGAGGAAATTAAATCCGCCAACCGTTCTAATTTCTACCAGAGATCACGATGAATGGTGGAGTTTGGAGAGCCATAAACCGCAGTCAACTAGAAGGAGATACCCCTCCCGCCCGAGACAACTACGTGGATATATTGCCAGTCGTAACCTAGGACCTTAATTTTGATGGTATCCTACCAGAGAAGCCAGATTCTGCCTGAGAAGCCGATCGCTTCCACTCTGAATGAGTTACGGAACCCCATACCAATACTCCTCATAATCTGATCAGCATCCCTTCCATTCGCTCTAGGTTCTAATAGAATCACCAAGTTTACCGCATAAGACGAAAGAAAGGTGCGCAGGGCCCCCTGTGTCTTCGAATTCTTGATCCCTTGTGCATTCCAGGATAAAAGGCTACAATCCATTAAACGATGTTGAGAAGGCCGTGACTGTAAGAGAGCTTACTAATGAAATCCAGGAGAAATGGGGACCGGATCAGTGTCTGGGCCCTGAACAAGTGAAGGGGAGTCATCTGTTATAAGGTGGTCCTCCTCGGCTTCAACCTCAAGTAACTGTAAATTAGGGACTCCCTCTGGGTGTAGCACCCCTTCGTCCATTAGATCGTCAGGCAGGATGTCAGTAAGAATGATCGGGGGGTCCTAAATAATCCCTGAGGTATGCGGCTTCAGCACGTGAAATCCCTTGCCATTACTGCCCCTGCTTATTCCTTCTTGTATAGCAGTCTGAACTATCGAGCCATCCTTGTTAAAAACTGCCGAAGGGTGCGGGAGAATCACTGACTTATGATTAGGATCATTCGACATGGTCACAGAATGAGGGAGAGCCGGTGGAGTATCACCCGATGATGAACCAGGAGGCAGGAGATCATCAGGTGCCGGGAGAGAGGCAGAACCTGGGGCTGCCAAATCTTTAGAACCATCCTTTTGGGACCAAACAGTGCCGGGCGTCTTAGACTCAGTAAGGTACTTTCGTTTAATCGGGGCCTGCCGCAGTGTATCGGAAGTTGTCAGATAGAGTCTTCTTTGCTTTTGGTTGTTGCGTGATAGAGCGGGGGTGAGTGGGGCGAGCCATATTCAGAGTTGCTGCACCCTGTGGATCGCTGAAGCCAACAAAAAACTAACGCTGATGAGTAGCCATTGATACAGAAACCGACGATGTGGCTCGCGGTGCTTGAGGTAACTCCGGCTTCTCAGATAAACCTGTCAAGACATCAAAACGAGAGTTAGCAGAAAAAGTAGAGGTTTGGGGGATACCTGACCTCTGCGAAGTGTTGTGAGGCTTCCGGAGTGAGTATTTTGGTTTTTGGGTGATCAGCCAAGGCATCTCGGGAGATACAGCCACCTTCCCGTCTGAAGGACAGTCCGGACCATGTTTCTCATTGGATGCAAGGGAGTTAGGAGATCTCGAGAACCAGAAGGAGTTCTAATTCCGCTCCCATCCTTTGGATCACTCACCGCAGCAGGGGCACCATCCTGACTAGCCGGAGCTAACGGATAGTTTCCAATCAGGTGCTCATATCTGCTGCAACGGACACACACCAAGTTGAGGTCTTCGTAGCAGACCTTGTATTCCACCCCTTGCACGGTTATGCTCGGAATCAGAGGTTTCGTGAGATCAAGTCGAAGAGCTAACTGTGCGAAAAGGCCACGAATAGCCTTGGTCGTGTGAGGGTCAGCCTTGAGATAGAAACCGATAGGTCTGGAAATCCCGCACAGCAAAGAGTCTTGAAAATATTTTGGCGACAATCCGGGTATCCGGATCCAGGTAGCAATAGCATCAAGATGATCAGAAGTTGTGCTAAAATCAGGGTGCCAAGGATGCAAGCTAAGCGTGTGACCGATGATTGAGTACGGCCCCCCAGAAGAGCATTCAGATAATTCTCCTCGAGATCCAATTTCACCAAGTAATAGCCACACTCAATTATTTAATCCATACTTTGTGAGACTACAATATTGTTTTTGGGTTCTTATTTGAAAACATGGTCACCCAATTGTTTTTGTCATTCATCTTTGGCACAACAAGATTTCGGATTAATACGCATCGACTGTGCCGAATCCAAAGTTGCAATTACAATGGACATTCCAAAATCAGTCATCGATTTTGATTTTGACAAGTTAAATTTTCCCAAAAATATATTGTACTTTTTTTTGTGGAAAATATTTTGTATTTTTTGGTATATAGTACTTAGTTTGGTACACCCCAAATTAAGTGCTGACTATCATTTCTCTTAATCCAATCCGAAGTACAAACTGTGGACAAGCGAACTTCTACCTAGATTGTGGGCGAAAGGGAAAAAGGCCTACCACGCTCAGACAAGTAACAGTTTTCTTTAAATTCTGTGTCGCATCGCATGCTTCTGATCTTAATAGGTCTATATAAGCACTAAGCCTTAATTTACGCAGTTAACCCCCAAACCGAACACATAATAGCATTATAGTCAAATATTACATGGGTATTGTCGTAATTTGGCATCCAAATGTCGCGACAAAGGGTTGCCCAAAAAAGGACTAACTTCCTGAAATTCTTGAAACAAAAACATTTCGATGTTTGCTCTGATTGGGATAGCCCTCAGATATACACCCATACTTACTTCCCCTGCTTTTGTTTTCCAAGAATTTCATCTGTACTCTACCTGCCGTCCTGTTCATGAATCGAGCTCTGCTTTGAGTGTGGGATAACAACAAATACTAATGGATTTGAATGAGTTTCGTTCGATGGTCCTGGATTCTGGTCTTGATATCTGGGGTGTGATTGATATGGCGATCACTCTGGCTTCTTCTGATCATGAATATGAGCTGAAACAGAGGAGAGATGGGATTGTGCAGAAGCTCTACGCGACCCCGTTTTCTGGGTGTGGGAATTGTAATGGGAAATTGGCGGAAGAAACAAAGAATGGTGAAGGAGAAGAAGAGGCTGAGAAAGAGGAAGAGGAGAAAATTCTTGAAATCAAGATACTTTTGGATGATCAGAGCCAGGTGTTTGTTTTAGATCCTTGGGTTTGACACAAAAATGTGCTTTGATTCTCATATCTTCCAGTTGAAGGTTTTGTCTTGTTTTTTTCCCTCCCTGAATTGTTGCAGAGTGAGAAGTCCTTGATTGAACTGCTTCAGAAACTTGTGGATATGGATACTTCTTTCAATGCTCTAAAGGTGCGTTCGCCTACATTTTCCCACAATTCAACAATACCTTACTTGTAAATTGCTCTACACTTTGAATTTTCAGTCCACTGATATCGGCAGATATGTGAGTAATCTTCGCAAGCATTCCTCAACTGAAGTGCGTAAGTTGGTGAAGATTCTTATCAGGTTTGTAGTAGTAACTGGATTTGTATTAAACACAGTGTTCGAGAAAGAATTTTGTGCTACTTGTGCGCTCAGGACCCGACTAGCGCCTAAGTGACTTAGGTCACCAGCCTAAGTGACTTGTGACTTAAGTGACCGCTCAGGTGCCCCTGAGCCCCTAAATGGGTGCTTAGCTAGCATTCGGACAGGGCAGAGGCCAGACCGTCTTCCCGAACACAGATTAAACGGTATGGTTCAAGAGCTATTGAGATGATAAAAAGATAATATGTTTGTTTGTAGAAAATGGAAGGATACTGTTGATGAATGGGTGAGGGTGGTGAATACACACAATGGCCATTTGACTCCAATAAAGGTGCGTACGATGATGGTAAACAATTTTCATTACAGAAGCATCAATCTTGCAGCTGAATAGCAGCTTTTGTGTGATCAGATTGAATCAGATCACAAGTCACCTTCAATCAAGAAGCATACTTTGGATCAAAACTACCACCCAACTCATCATGGTTAGTTTATACTCTACTTCAAATCAAGCACCTCTTCATCAGTTTCATTGTTGTATATTGAATGCAAATGTTCCATCAGTTGAAGCGAAGAAACAGAAAACGGCACAAGCCCTGCATTTCAACAGCATCACGAAATCAAAGAGTCCAATAATAAACCAAACGGAAGGCGGGTAGTTGCAGCTGAGGAACTTGTTGAGAACAATCTTACTTATCGTTATGAAACTTCCTTTTAACTCTTTTCTAAACATTGGATGGTTTGTTTATTCCTTGACTACACAACAAGGTTGTAATCGAATTTCATTAGCTGGGTAAATTTCAGTGTGCAGGTTAGGGTTCCATAACATTAGCTACTAAAAAAACTACTAATAAGGTAGGTTGTAATGAGATTTTTGCAAGTTACCAATGTACATGGAAAGCGTCAAATTATATTGGATTTGAGACTCACACAAGTGGATTGAAAAAGAGGTGCACTACACTTGACTCGTCATGTGAATCTGTCGATGGAGTATACTGGCGACTAGATGCATTTATTGTAGTGGACAAATTGCCAGGATTCTTTCTACCTGTGGGGTGTGGGGGTCATCTCATTGCAACTTGCACGTGCACTTTATTTAATGTAATTGGAATTTCCATAGTTTAAGCAGGTCCCCAAAAGAGTTTATTATTAAACTAATTATTGTCAGCACGAGTTGCATATATGATTACAAATGAGTAGATAAGAGATTCTAATTACCCAAAAAAATATATAAGAGATTCTGCTACCGTAATCAATAATTTTGGTGTTCAATTTTTAATTAGAGTACACAATATACTTTTGGTTCACTTTCATCAACCAACTTTGTATTGCGATCAACAACTTAATGCATTATGTGGAGTCAAAGTCCAAAGACCAAGAGACCTTGTAGGCTCCATTATATTTTTGAAACACAATCCAATACTAAGGATTGGTCAAAGAATCCTCTCATTGTATACTACTAGTCTACTACCCAAAAGCCAAAGGTAGATGATTGAAAGGCTTAAAAGTTATGAGTGCTTATCTTGATACCAATGTCATTTTGGTATCATTGATGGAAGAGGAATTTCTGACGAAACCCACGTGCTCGAACCGGATGCAAACTTCTAAAGGTGTGGGCTACAGATGCAGCAAATAAGATGCTGCCTTGTTGGTATTCGTGCAAATTTCTTACCTTTCCTTCGTCCGGTGTAGAAGTCCTCGAGGAGTGATATGGCGCACGAATAATAAACACACATGAAGCGTGGAAAACAATGCTACTCGTGAGATCACTCGGGATCGAAATATCAGAGTAGCACCTCGATGTATTGGTCCAAATGGAACTCAAAGATCGAAAAAATTGCAACACAAATGCGTAGATGCTAGTGTAGACGCTTAACGTGCGACATTGCCGAAATAACGAATTTTATACATCGAAAATTTTCACATCAAAAAAATACTTACATAGAAAAAAATACATGAAGCACACTACTCTCACTTGGGCCCTGCACACACCAAAAGTGGGATAGGGTGCACATTAAGTTTTTGTGCGCTATATCACTTCAGTTGATTGAAAGGCGTGGTTGGACATAGCATTCTTTTTTAGACTATTTGTTGGAATTAAAATTCAGTACTGGTTTCAAAGTGGTTGTCGGACGAACACTCCAGAACCTATCAAGTTTGTGGTTAAATAGCAGATGATCATAAAATTATGTATGTAATTTTTTTGGTGATGTTCTTCGATACTGATGAATACCTCTAATGTTTCACTTTCATCCACCAACTTTTTGTTGCATATCAACAACTTATTGCATTATGAAGAGTCAAAGTTCCAAGACCAAGAGTTGTTGTAGGCTCCATTATATTTTTGAAACACGATCAAAATTCTAATGCTAAGGGTTTTGTCAAAGAATCCTCACTGCCTACTACTACTACCCAAAAGGCAAAGGCAGTTAACACTGGCTGTAAGAATTTTTTTTATGAAAGAAGACAACTTGCATTGGCCATTTGCACATAGTGGATTCCCTTTCTCGATGGCCTCTGGGGAACCACATGCAAAGGAGATTGACCAAATTTATGACTTCTTTATAGATGTGATGTGATGTGAGTGAGACAAAACCGTTTTTCAGAGATTGGAAATTAGTAATGGAGATTTCCACATAACTGAATGGATATTAAATATATTAGAAATAAACTAACAAATTAACTATTACTAGTGAATTGTCCGTGGTTAAAGTTACTGGTGCATAAAATTATCCATGTGTGAAGTCACTACGGTTTGAAATGGTGTCGAAACCGAGGATTGCTACAGCGCACCCCCCTGGGCGCACCCCCTCCCCCGTTTAGCCCAAATATCGACGATTTCCCAAAAATTTAAATATTATAAACCCTATAAACCCGAGGGCTAAATATTACGATGGCTTCGCCGCCGAATAAACTAAAACCCTATTTAAATGTTATAAACCCAAAGGCTAAATATCAACCCAAGGGCTAAACCCTATAAACCCAAGGGCTAAATACTATAAACCCAAGTCTAAATTTGTGGGAAATCGTCAATATTTTGGCCAAACAGGGAGGGGGTGCGATGGGGGTGCTGGTTTGGGGTGTACCTATAGTATTTTTCGTCGAAACCATATCAAATCACATCTCCAATCGAATCTCACGATGCGCTGATTATTATGGTGGAGTCCGTTTCGGCGAACGATAAACGATTCACTGTATATATCCAATTTAAAGAATATAGGAAAGAGAAAACGAAATATAATAAAATAATAATAAAAAAGAAAAGGAAAAAATGAAAAGAGGAAAAATGGGGCTTTACGTGGGCAATTTCTCAACCAACCAGGGAAGAAAAAGTCGGAAGATGTATTTCTCAACGAATCAGGGAAGAAAAATTCGGAAGAAGTCGTTTCGTGTGAAAAATTTTGGGCCAACTTAAGTTGGCATCCCCGGCGTTATAATATAGATATAGTTAGGGCTGTCCAAATTTTACCGCCGGTACCGGTACGACCGGTACCGGTACCGATTAAAGGTACCGATCGGGTACCGGTACCGGTACCGGTATCTGATGTTAGTACCGGTTGTCTAACCGGTACCAGTACCAGGTTACCTGGTACCGGTTAGACCGGTACCGACAGTTTCCAGCGTAAATTGTAAAGTTTGAGTTGGATTTTCATTTTTTCCATTTCGCATCCTTTGTTTTTTCACTCATCTTTTCTCCTCCGAGTCTTCGAAGGACCGAAACCCTCCGCCTCCGGCCTCCCCACTCCGTCCTCTCCTGCCCATGAGTCCGTGACCCCGTCCAGCAGGCAGCAACCAATCCTCGTCCTCGACCCTCGTCCTTAGTTCAAAGAACCGAAACCCTCTGCCTCCGGCCTCCCCACTCCTTCCTCTCCTCCCCGTGAGTCCGTGACCCCATCGAGCAACCAGTCCTCGACCCTCGTCCTCGGATCCTCCTCCTCGCTGCTCCCCTGCTGGCCTGCTCTGCTCTCAGGTGTGTTAATTTCGAATTTAGTGTTTTTTGCGATTTTAGGGCTTTTGGTTTTTTTTCGAATTGCATCAACAATTCAACATTATTGCTACTATATCTAAAGCCTTTGGTTGCTGGACCCTAATTTTGAATTGTTGAATTGTTGATGGCATCAACTTGATGCAATTCGAAAAAAAACCTACAGTTGTATGATTCAAGTTTACATTATTGCTATGATTCAACATTATTGCTACTATATCTAAAGCCTTTGTAGTGTTTACATTATTGCAATTCGAGTTTA